>JAKRSK010007241.1:1745000-1819387 GCA_029891615.1 Natrix natrix natrix
CTAATTCAGAGTGTTCATTCAAGATACCAAATGACAAGGCTCACATTATTACATTATGGACATTTACCCAAAGACTTATAAGGTAAAGGTTTCCCTCGCACATATGTGCTAGTCATTCTCGACTCTAGGGGGCAGTGCTTATCTTTATTTCAAAGCCGAAGAGCCAGCGCTGTCCGAAGACGTCTCTGTGATCACGGGACTGGCACGACTAAACGCCAAAGGCGCATGGAACGCTGTTACCTTCCCACCAAAGGTGGTCCCTATTTTTCTACTTGCATTTTTACGTGCTTTCGAACTGCTAGGTTGGCAGAAGCTGGGACAAGTAACGGGAGCTCACTCCATTACGCGGCGCTAGGGATTCGAACTGCAGAACTGCCGACCTTCTGATCAACAAGCTCAGCGTCTTAGCCCCTGAGCTGCCCCATCCCTATATCCTATATCCAAAGACTTAGCGAAGTTTTTATGGCTGGAAAAGATGGCAAAAAAGGAGAAGAGGATGACCAGGAACAAGGTGAATTGACTTGATTATAATGGTGAGGGTGAGTTCCTGCTGTGTTCAGAAAGAGCCCCGTGCAGCTGTGGGTCAAAAGAGAAATTGTATACCTCTATTTAAAACAGTGCATGCCGCCACCCTCACAAAAACCTTTTATTTCCACATTTTGTCACAGCCTCCCAGACACCTCCTGACAACACTTTGTTCTACAAAAAGAGCATATGTGAACTGCCTTCCCTCCCAATAACCTCTCCGTTGTTGTAACCCAGTGAAAATGCTGGTTTTGGTTCTCTTGAAAGCCTATAATTTTGTGTGTTAACCGCCGGTCACATACCTAGCTATCAGCCCTAAGTTCCCCGGCTCTGAACATCTGGGCCATATTGCATTTCAGAAGAGCAACTACACAAAGCAAGGCAAAGGGGAAAAATACTGTTTTCAGACGCAGAAGAAAAAGTCACTACAAAGGAGCCAACAAATGTATTTTAAACTAAGCTGGGGTTTATGGTTCAAGCATGTTCTGAGCACCTAACAGCTTATTTTAGCTTAATTATGATCTTTATACTCAAGTCTTTCTCCATATATAAAGCCCTGCAGGCTTACAACAATTAACATGAAACTGCAAAATAACTCCTTGGGTCAATCAAACTATTTGCATTGTGTGGCATGATATGTTTTATTCATTTGGGTGTAGCATGTTGCAGGAACACAGCAATTGCCCCTTGTTCAGCCAGGTTTTTGCAAGTTGTGTGAATTCAAATTTATCATGCCATACATATACCGTACATATCTTTATTGTCTCCAAGTTAAACAAGTTACACCCCCATGATCTTGTGCATTTCTACGGATGTCTACCCCTGTCTGTCAGTGTGTGTGTGTGTGTGTGTGAGAGAGAGAGAGAGAGAGAGAGAGAGAGAGAGGGAGAGAGGGAGAGAGGGAGGGGGAGAGGGAGAGGGAGAGGGAGAAGGGAGAGAAGAGAGAAGGAGAATTTGTATTCTCTATGCTTTCATCCATACAGGGTGGTCACACCAAATATTGATTTGATTTAGATTTTTCTTTTGTTCGCTCACTTTGCATTTTGAAAATTGACAAAAATAAACAGCCATTATTTATATTTCTGAAAGCATTCTTTGTTTACAGCATTTTTTCACACCTGCCTACAACTTTTGCACAGTACTGTATAATGGGTAGTCCTCGACTTACAACAGTTCATTTAATGACCGTTTGAAGTTACAAAGGAATTGATAAGAGTGACTGATGGCTGTTTTTCAAACTTAGACAATTCAGAGACGCTTGGCAACTGGCATGTATTTATTGATGGTTGCTTTTGGACAAGCAAAGTCAATGGGGAAGCCGGATTCACTTAACAACCATGTTACTAACGTAATAACTGCAGTGGTTCACTTACCGACTGTGGCAAGAAACGGGGGCAAAACTCACTTAACAACTGTCTCATCTAGCAAGAGAAAATGTTGGACTCAATTGTATAGTTGTCCCCATCAAAATCAGATCATTATGACGAGAAGCAACAGCAAAATTGGAAAACACATTTGCTCCATGCAAATTATATTCTGCGAGATCTAATGCACCTACCACTTCTTCTGCTATAAGAGAAGCTCTCAATCCAACTACCTAGTGGCTGAACTAAGAAGAAATGAGGACAATTAACCAGTGGAATGCCTTCCCTCCAGAAATTGAGACAGTTGAGTGGGTCCATAGGTATTTCATAGGAATCCTCCACTCCTCTGCTCGTAACAGAAGACCTTATGCCACCAGGCTTGACATTTTGGGCTTGGACAACCTTGAACTATCTCACCTACGGTCTGACCTAAGCATAGTATACAAAATTGTCTGCTACAACATCCTACCTGTCAACGACTTCTTCAGCTTCAACCGCAATAATACACGGGCAAACAATAGATGCAAACTCACGGTTAACCGCTCCAAACTCGATTGAGGAAAATACGACTTCAGCAAGAGAGTGGCCAACGCCTGGAATGCTCTACCTGACTCCGTTGTTACATCCTCAAACACCCCACAGCTTCAACCTTAAACTGTCTACCGTGGACCTCACCCCAGAGTCCGCAAAGGGGGCTTGCATAAACGCACCAGCGTGCCTTCTGGTCCCTGTCCTACTGTCCCCATGTGCTCATGTCCATGTTTATACTTACACCTGTTATCTCGTTCATGTTTGACAAACTAGATAAATAAATAAATAAAATAAAGTTGTGGGCGCCCCATCCCTGGAGGCTTTTAAGACGAGACTGGACAGCCATTGGTCTGAAATGGGGTAGTGTCTCCTGCTTGAGCAGGGGGGTTGGACTACAAGACCTCCAAGGTCCCTTCCAACTCTGCTGTTCTATGTCCGATGACCCAAAGCTTAATCACGTGGTTTTTGGGAACAATCATCACATATCTATTTCCTCTCCCCCAACACTATTCCGTCCAAGTGGGGAAATGACAGCACCAGGCAAGTCCCCCCCTCCTCCCCCAAAATTCCACCATTTGCCTCTTGTTGTTCTCATTACTGGGGGCTCGAAGAAAAGAAACAAACATTTCATCCATCCTCCAGGTAAATAAACGTATAAAAATCAATCCCGCAGGTGACCACTTTTTCATTTACCAGCAGCTGCTGGCAAAGAGAGATCTTGCGTTCCCATATTCCTATTAACCGAGCAGCTGTTGATTTATTAAAGGCTAAGACACATCAAAACAAATGGCTGTGACATCCCTTATATTGCTGTTTATGGCATTTTAATGGGTTTACATAAAAAGGACAACATGTTGGTGATGGGAGATGGCTTATGAGCCTATCAAGAAGGGGGCAGAGGAATCCCTCCTCTCTCGTAAAGTTGAAGAGGGAAACAAGGCAGCCCTCGCAGTTTATGGAGGCTATGATGGGAAATGAACAACAAGCAACATTTTCTTTTTACCTAAGGAGATACCTTGAGAAGCTACTCTCTCTCTCTCTCTCTCTCTCTCTCTCTCTCTCTCTCTCTCTCTCTCCATCGCTATGTCTGTATCTATCTACCTGTCTGTCTGTCTGTCTGTCTGTCTGTTTGTCTGTCTATCTCTACTTACCTATCTTCCTATTTATCACACACACCGTGTCTGTCCTGTCTAGCTATATTTTTTCCTTTTATGTACACTGAGAGGATGTACACCACAGACAAATTCTTTGTGTGTCCAATCACATTTGGCCAATGAAGAATTCTATTCTATTCTATTCTATTCTATTCTGTTCCATCCCATTCCACTCTAACATCTGTCTCTGTCTGCCAGCCTGCCTGCCTGCCTACCTGCCTGCCTGTCTGCCTGTCTATATACAATACAATACAACAGCAGAGTTAGAAGGGACCTTGGAGGTCTTCTAGTCCAACCCCCTGCCTAGGCAGGAAACCCTATACCGTTTCAGACAAATGGCTATCCAACATCATCTTAAAGACTTCCAGTGTTGGGACATTCACAACTTCTGGAGGCAAGCTGTTCCACTGATTAATTGTTCTAACTATCAGGAAGTTTCTCCTCAGTTCTAAGTTGCTTCTCTCCTTGATTAGTCTTCCCCACCCACCCGTTGCTTCTTGTTCTACCCTCAGGTGCCTTGGAGAATAGTTTGACTCCCTCTTCTTTGTGGCAACCCCTGAGATATTGGAACAATGCTATCATGTCTCCCCTAGTCCTTCTTTCTCTTAAACTAAACATACCTACTTCCTGCAACCGTTCTTCATATGTTTTAGTCTCCAGTCCCCTAATCATCTTTGTTGCTCTTCTCTGCACTCTTTCTAGAGTCTCCATATCTTTTCTACATCGTGGCGACCAAAACTGAATGCAGTATTCCAAGTGTGGCCTTACAGGTGTGTCTTATAGTCCGAAAAATATGATATATAGTGTTGTATATGTACAAAAAAAACAAAGGTTAATAAAAGAGTGACATTTTTAGACTTGAGAAGCATTTGCTGTGCTTCCTTCTTCTTTTGGTGTGTATCTAAGCATTTGAGGTCTGTCTGTCTATCTCCACCCAGCTATCTTCCTATTTATCCCACACACTGTATCTATCTATCTATCTATCTATCTATCTATCTATCTATCTATCTATCTATCCGCCCCGAGTCCCTTTTTGGGAGAGGGGGCGGTTTATAAATCCAAAGAAATAAATATCTATATCTATCTATCTATCTATCTATCTATCTATCTATCTATCTATCTATCTATCTATCTATCTATCGACTCTAAGCAGCAAACAAGAAACTAAAACCAGAAAACGATGGAACATCTCAATGAACTGGAAGTAAAATGCAGCCACAGCCAATCAATATACAGTATCAGGTGCCAGAGGTCCAAAAATATCATTCCATCTTACAGCCTGTAGAACAAAAACCAACAACTATTAACAAATCAACTTACAGGCTCACCTAACATCTCATTTCCAAGGCCTGGGAGAAGATGGACATCAGAAGATCTTGTGATACCTCTGATCTCATTAACACTCAGCCTAAAGCTGTCTTGTGATTTCTCAAAAAAAGTCATCTCCTTCTAAAAAGCAGGCTCCTGTTTTTTTTCCCCGATCGGCTTCTCATGTTGTGTCTTCTGAACTTGTAATGTTGGCAAGGCTGTGATGAGAGTCACAAAGGAGCTTCAATTGATGAAGCTTCAGCCGAATCTCTCCTTTGAAGTCGATCCATGAATCAAAGCAATGAATGGAGGGCTTCAAAAGGCTTCACAGTCTTGCAACGTGCTTTTGCAGACTCTGTGATTTTGCTGATGCTTCTGAAATATATAGAAGACCACAACTGCACTCCAGTAGCGGGATTCAAAAATGTTCGCTACCGGTTCAGTGGGTGTGACTAGATGGGGGTGGGGCCATGTGATTGAGTGGGCGTGGGCAATGTGACATCACTCATGTCCACACCCACTCAGTCACATGCCCCACAAGTGGACTTGCAAGGCAATGGGATGCGCTTGTGCGAAGAAGATGGCGGTGATGACAGCCACTTTTTCTTCCCTTAGTTGCTGCCCTGCTAACTTTGCTTGCTGAATGACTCACAGCCAGAGGCTATTGGAGGTGCGTGTGAGAGCTTTGCTCCCTGTCTTACGACCACAATGGAGCTCAAAATTTCTGTTGCTAAGTGAGGCAATTGTTAAATGCGTTTAGCCCCATTTTATGCAAAGGCTGTTAAGTGGCAGTTGTTAAATTACTAACATGGTTGTAAATTGAATCTGGCTTCCCTATTTTTGCTTGTCAGAAGGTTGCACAAGGGGATCGCGTGACCCCACAACGCTAGAACCGTCATAAGTATGAGTCACTTGCCAAGCATCTGAATT
The DNA here is from genome assembly GCA_029891615.1 of Natrix natrix natrix. NCBI lineage: Eukaryota > Metazoa > Chordata > Lepidosauria > Squamata > Natricidae > Natrix > Natrix natrix. The sequence continues at coordinate 1,750,813 of JAKRSK010007241.1, forward strand.
TACACCATGGCAATGCTGTGAAAAATATGAAGAATGGTCGTAAGTCACTTTTTTTTTCAATGACGCAGTAAATTTGAATGGTCACTAAAGAAATTGTTATAAGTCAAGGACTACCTGAACAAGTGGTGAAATTCAATTTTTTTTCCTTACGGTACTGTGGGTGCGGCCTGGTGGGTGTGGCAGGGAAAGAATACTTCAAAATCTCCATTCTCTCCCCACTCCAGGGGAAGGATACTGCAAAATCTCCATTCCCTCCCCACTCCAGGGGGAAGGATCCTGCAAAATCTCCATTCCCTCCCCACTCCAGGGGGAAGGATACTGCAAAATCTCCATTCCCTCCCCACTCCAGGGGTAAGGATACTGCAAAATCTCCATTCCCTCCCCACTCCAGGGGTAAGGATACTGCAAATTCTCCATTCCCTCCCCACTCCAGGGGTAAGGATACTGCAAAATCTCCATTCCCTCCCCACTCCAGGGGGAAGGATACTGCAAAATCTCCATTCCCTCCCCACTCCAGGGGAAGGATACTGCAAAATCTCCATTCCCTCCCCACTCCAGGGGAAGGATACTGCAAAATCTCCATTCCCTCCCCACTCCAGGGGACAGGATACTGCAAAATCTCCATTCCCTCCCCACTCCAGGGGAAGGATACTGCAAAATCTCCATTCCCACCCCACTCTGGGGCCAGCCAGAGGTGGTATTTGTCAGTTCTCCAAACTACTCAAAATTCCCGCTACCTGTTCTCCAGAACCTGTCAGAACCTGCTGAATTTCACCCTTGACCTGTACCATTAGGTACTCTGCTTAGCCCACAGCATTCTGCCTACACTAAGACCAAAAATACTTTTGAATTCTGCATAAATTAAAGGGTGTCCGGATAATACTTACAAGCAGTGATCTGTTCTGGTTTAGTGCTTTAAAATGGCAGGCGGATAGTAAGGTTGTGATTGCCACTTTCTCGGTGGCTTGCCTTATCTCTGGGGCATCATACTGTGCCATCCTGTTTCTCTTGCCTTTGCTAGCTAACATTTATTTGCTTGTTCATTATTGCACCATTTATACACTGCCTTCTTCCACCCAATTCCAGATGGTTCACGGTAATAAAACAAGAAAAGCAGAATAAAACAGGAAAGCCATCTCAAAAGGCAATATAGAACAAGCAATCCAAATATAACCGCTATTAGTCACTGGTAACGCAAACTTAGGCACTTTCCCCATAAGGCAACATCAGCAGTAGGTGGGCTTAGAGATTTTGGGGGGGGGGGGGGCGATGGGTGAGCGTGTCCTTGGGGGTCCTTTTGCAACAGTGATTTTTATAACCAAACCCAGCTGTTACAGCTCATTTTAGTCTAAACTTTCTCAAACCATGACAGAGCCATGAAAATAAAGTTAACATCCTTTATAAATGAAACGAGCGGAGAGAAAGGGACCATTCTAAACTCATGAAGCCGGCTTACTGCTTAAGGCAGGACGAGAACTCACAATCTCCCAGTTCTTAGACTGATGCATTGAACCAGTACAGATAGTCCTCAACTTATAACCATTGGTTTGGTGATGGTTCGAAGTTAGAACTGAGCTGAAAAAAGTGACTTACGTTTTATTTTTTCACATTTTACGACTGGTGCAGCATTCCCATGGTCACATGATCAAAATTTAGGTGCTTGGAAACTGGCATGTACTTTATGAAGATACAAGGCCGGGGGTGGGGGAGGGGTCCGGCAGTCACTACTACCGGTTACCTCGTGGGCATGCCACTCGCGCACACGCTTGATGAGCAATGCAATAAAAATTAACTTGCCCATGTGCAGAAGCAAAAAACAAGATGGCAGAACCTACAGCGCCATTCGGAGAACCAGTTTGGGCGTGACAGGTCTGGTTCGCTGCCGGTTCCAGTGAGCCAGGCCGCCAAACCACTACCGGTTTAGCGGAACCGGTCCGAACCGTTAGGAACGCACCACTAGACAAAGCCCTATCGGGGGGAAAAATGAAAGTAAATGTAGAAAAAAGTAAAGTCTTACACTTAGGCAAGAAAAACCAAAAGTACACATACAGACTGGCTGAAACCAGGCTTAATAGCAGTAACTGTGAGAGGGATCTTGGAGTCTTGGTGGAGAATCAGGTAAATATAATAATAATAAATATTTATTTCTTAGCCGCACCCTCTCCCGAAGGACTCGGGGCGGCGTACAATGAAACATATGAAATAAATATGTGGACAAAACAAACATATAACAGAGACATATACCGAGACATACACAAGGAGGAGGTCGGCTGATAAATAAAACAATTAAAATACAGTATTTAAAAACCCCTAGATAATTAAATATAATTAAAATACCCAGTAAAAACCCGTCAGGAGCGATATGGTTAGATCAAAGTTGAGCCAGGCCAGCTGCTTGGAATAGGTGGGTCTTAAGCTTAATACGAAAGGAGCGGAGGTCAGAGGTATTCCTAATATCCGGAGGGAGGTCATTCCACAGGGCTGGGCCCGCCACAGAGAAGGCTCTACTCCTAGGCGCCGCCCCCCGACACTGTCTAGTGGACGGCACCTGGAGGAGGCCCTCTCTGTGCGAGCGGATTGGTCGCAGGGATGTATGGGGCAGAATACGATCCCGCAAGTAACTAGGTCCTGAGCCATGGATATGAGCCAACAGTGTGCCGTGGCAGCCAAAAAAGCCAATGCAATCCTAAGTTGCATTACGAGAGGGATACAATCAAGATCAACTGAGATACTAATACCACTCTATAAAGCCTTAGTAAGATCACACCTAGGTTACTGCAACCAGTTTTGGTCGCCGCGCTATAAAAAAAGATGTTGAGACTCTAGAAAGAGTGCAGAGAAAAGCAATAAAGATAATTTATTATGATTTATTTATTTTTTCATGGCTAGTCTGGTGAAGAGAAGGACTATGATAGCAGTATTCCAATATTTGAAGTGCTGCCACAGAGAGGAAGGGATCAAGCTAATTTCCAAGGCACCTGAAGGCCAGACAAGGAATAATGGATGGAAACTGACCAAGGAGAGATTCAACCTGGAAATAAGGAGGAATTTTCTGACAATGAGAACAATCAACCCATGGAACAGAAGTTGCCTTCAGAAGTTGTGGGAGCTTCATCGCTGTTGGATTTCAAGTAGAGACTGGACTGCCATTTGTCTCAAATGGTGTTATATTTTATTTCAGTGGGGATTGAGAAATGTTCAGTTTTATGCTGCTTTCCTCTTTTATTTACTGAAATTCATTTACTGGAAAGGCCTTCAAATGTCAAGTGCCGGGCAGCTGCCCAGTATGTCATCGCGTACAGCTACCACTGAGCACAAATCGGTCTAAAATTCTCTGAAATAAATCTAGATTCCTGGTAGCAACTAAGTCAGAAGCCTGGCTGATCAGGAAAAGCTTTTCCGGGAGGTGCCACGCTCGTTAGCCAGCTATGCCAACCTTCCTGTCACCTCAGAAAAGCCGGCAATCAGAGGCAACAAAGCTACATCACCCCACAAGGGAAAATCAATGGCCATTCTTCAGTATCGGCCAGGCCTGACACCGCAGAAAAGCAAGTGGAAATATATAAAACTATTTTTAAAAAGTCACTTTTGAAAGCTTATATTTTTAAATTGCAGTACAGGTAGCCCTTTACTTATGACCACAAACCCAAAATTTATGTTGCTAAGCAAGGCAGTTGTTAAGTGAGTCTTCTTCTCTAGCTTTACATCAGCTGTAATGTTTTACTGCGAGGGGGATTGATTTTGTCTCCTCCTCCTTGTCTCACATTCATTTTTGATATCACTTTTCCATCCCTATGGTGAATAAAACTCTTAAGGAAATTCTGATCCAACTACCCCCCCCCCCAATTGAATTGAAAAGTACAGGTAGTCCTAAACAGTACGGCCACAATTGAGCCCAAAATTTATGTCTGCTAAGTGATAAATTTTTAAAGTGAGTTTTGCTCCATCTTACAACCTTTCTTGCCTCAGTTGTTAAGCGAATCACTGCAGTTTAAAGTTAGTAACACGTTAAGTGAATCTGCCTTCCCCATTGACTTTGCTTGTCCAAAGGGCGCAAAAGATGATCACATGACCCGGGGGGGCCACCGCAACCATCATAAATACATGCCAAGCATCCAAATTTTCACGAATGAAGGTGAATACACGTGTCGTAGGATAATGTTGCAGGATGCCATCTGAGTTGGTCACTGGGACCAGAGGAAAGAGGCTGTGTTGTTTCTCTGTGTCATATAATATATGTGGGTATGTGGCTATATACATGACAGAGAGAGAGAGAGACAGAGAGAGACAGAGAGAGAGAGACAGGGTAGGTAGGTAGGTAGGTAGGTAGGTAGGTAGGTAGGTAGGTAGGTAGGTAGGTAGATAATGGATGGATGGATGGATGGATGAGAGATAGATCGATAGATCGATAGCTCGATAGATACTGTAGATGGATGGACGGAAAATATGGATGGATGGATGGATGGATGGATGGATGGATGGATGGATGGATGGACGGACGGACGGACGGACGGACAGACAGACAGACCGACCAGGTAGGTAGGTAGGTAGGTAGGTAGGTAGGTAGGTAGGTAGGTAGGTAGGTAGGTAGATAGATAGATAGATAGATAGATAGATAGATAGATAGATAGATAGATAGATAGATAGATAGATAGATAGATAGATAGATAGATAAACGGATGGACGGATGGACAGATGGATGGATGGAAGATATAGATCGATTGATAGATAGATAGAGACAGGCAGGCAGGCAGACATGGTAGACAGACAGACAGACAGAGAGATACTGTTAGATAGATAGATAAATGGATGGACGGATGGATGGACAGATGGATGGATGGATGGAAGATAGATAGATAGATAGATAGATAGATAGATAGATAGATAGATAGATAGATAGATAGATAGATAGAGGCAGGCAGGCAGGCAGGCAGGCAGCAGACACAGTAGGTAGGAGGTAGGTAGGTAGGTGGGTGGGTGGATGGATGGATGGATGAGGTGACCCTTGGAGAGCTGTATGCAACAAAACTTCATTTTAATGTATGCCGATTAGTGTACATTTAAAGTGATAATAAAGTTCTAAGGTTTAAATCTTTCAAGTTTGCAGACTCGTGCTAGAGCCCATCCTCAGGGAACTTCTCTCGAGCAGAGTGTGCTAAGTCGAGGCCTGTCTGTATTTGGCAAGGCCTTGAATCCTGAGATTCTAACATTTCTAAACCAGCCCAAGTCCCTGCTTCACTCCAGCTGCTCCTTTCACACCATTCAAAAAATACTTTGAAATTTACTACTCCTAGAAAAACCAGAAGATATCCCAGTAGATGCACAAGACACGGGAGGGGCCGGAGCACTGCCAACGGGGGGAGATGGGGTGACATCAAGAAAGCTCAGATCACACAAATAAGTAAGAAAATCCACATGACACAAATTGACTGAAATTATTAATGAATTTATCACACTGACTATATGTTATTATGTAATATTTGAATGCTATGCAAATGTACACCATGAGTCTGGAGGGGGGGTATACCTACCGCAGTTTGCGGCTGCCACAATTTGCAACTTTCCCCATACCTTTTCCTTTTGTAAAACACCAAAAAATCAATAAAACTTTGTTTAAAAAAAAATACTTTGAAATTTAAAAGCAGATCAGAAAACAAAACCTTTGTGTTAATGCCACCGAGGGAGGCAAACAGGTGACACTTTTACCTGACAACTTCCTCTGCCAATCGCCACTTGATGCCCTCTGCCTTTTACAATCCCAGCAGTTCAAGTCTTCGGTTCTTCAGTCCAAACAGACGAGATTCAGCAACTCGAAATGGGAGGTTCTGCCTTTTCAAACAATATTTTCATTTAAATGCAGATTTTGACCTTCTTGCCTATGAAATATTAATACACGGATAATAGATTGCACTTCTCTTACATAAGTGCTCCCTCTTTCTCTCTGCCTCTCTCACATACGCACCGGAGCTATTTGTCTAGAAAAACAATTGTTTCTTACGCTTGCGGGCTTTTATTCATGCATGTGTACATTCACCCAAATAATAGATTGTAAATAAAGGAGGACATCATCGCCTCTCATCTCTTTCCAAACAAGTCACCAGGAAAAGACTAATGTGGTGCAAAATAATTTTCAGTATTCCTAAATTAAGAGGCAGGCAGAAGATAAATGCTTGTGTGGACTGAAAAACATGGGCAGATTATTAAGAAGAGGCAGGGCGTAGAGTGGGACATATTGTCCTTTTCAACTTTTTCACAATTCAGACCACGGAGACTATGCTTTGGGACTAAGCTCCCATCATTCCTTCTAGTCCAACCCTCTGCTCAAGTAGGAGACCTTATACCCGTGATCTATGGCATGTGTGAATTGGTGCAAACCTATGGCACGCAAAGCCATCTCTCTGTGATTGCAAACCTATGGCATGCAAAGCCATCTCTCCGAGCACACGAACCGTCGCACATTGTTATTCCAGTTTCCGGCACGCACAGGTGCACCGGTCTTCCGATTCCTGGCACACATGCAGGTGCAAAGACCAACTGGCCTGTGTGCATGCATGTACCGAAAACCAGAAGATCATCTTCCCGGCACATGCACGCGCCCCGTGCAGCTGCTCTTCTGGTTTCTGGCACACATGCATGCAAGCTCCCATTTCAGCACTCGGTGCCGAAAAGGTTCTCCAATGCTGCCCTATACCATTTCAGACAAGTGGCTGTTCCGTTTTTTTCTTTAAAACCTCTAGTGTTGGAACACCCACAACCTCTAGAGTCGTCATGGTGAACCTATGGCATGCGTGCCACATGTGGCATGCAGAGCCATTTGTCAGGGCGCGCAAGGCTTGCCCTGTCAGCTGGTCAGCTGGCCAGCTGATTTCGGCCTTCTTTTGAGGCCATTTTTCGCCCTCCAGTGGCTTCCCTGAAGCCTTTCGGAGCGTGAAAAACCAGTCCTGCAGACAAACCAGAAGTTCGGGAACAGACTTCCGGTTTGCTAGTAGGGCTGGTTTTAGCCCTCCGGAGCGTTCAGGGCCTTCGGGAGGCTTCCTTGAAGGCCCCGGAGGGCAAAAAATGACACTATGAGCAAACTGGAAGTCACTTCTGGGTTGCTCGTAGGGCTGGTTTTAGCCCTCTGGAGCCCTCCGGAGGCTTCCCTGAAGGCTCTGGAGGATGAAAAACGGCCCTACGGACAAACCAGAAGTCTGTTCCCAAACATCCAGTTTGCCCATAGGGCTGGTTTTTCGCGCTCCGGAGGCTTCAGGGGGGGGGAGGCTGTTTTCGCTCCCCCCAGGCTCCCACAAAGCCTCTGGAGCCTGGGGAGGGCGAAAAAAGCATGCCAAAAATGGGGGGGCGCTTGTCGTGCACACATGCTCACTGTGGTTGCACGCATAGCATTATGGGTGTGGCACGCTCGCGCATGACCCCCTGCGCTCCCCCCGCTTTTGGCACGCGAGCCAAAAAAGATTCGCCATCACTGTTCTAGAGTCTCAAAATGTTTTTTTTTTCTTTTTATATCGTGATGATCAAAACTGGATGTAATCTACCAAGTGAACCATGTTCATACCATTGCTAAGAAAACTGTCCACCTAATCTCCGGGAGTTGTGTTTGACTTAAGAGCACCTTCATGTTTTTAATACCAAGGAAAACAAAGCCGATACTGGCAACCAGAGGAATGTTAAGCATTACTAACAAAAAAATAAACAATAATAAAACATGAACAGTAGCAGCTAACGACTTAGCAGAAAAGTGAACTCAAAATGAACAGGGCAGCCTTATTCATTGTATAAGCACATGCTCATTCATCATTCAACCACATGCTCATTGCACTGATCCAACACAACACTCTCTTGGTGATATCTTAAGAGAGTAAAAGAACTGAAATGGAAATGGGCTGGTCCCATAGAAAGGAGAACTGATGCCAGGTGGACCAAGGCAGTCATAAAATGGATCCCACTACATAAGATGCATCCACAAACGAGACCTAAAACAAGATGGATCAATGACATCAGCAAGTACCTATTGCCAGCCAAATTGGCAAAAGAAAGCTCAGAACTGCATTGGTTGGAAACATGAGGAAGCAGCCTTCATCCTGGATAGACAACAACTAAAATGGTTATGATAAGCTGGGATCTCATTTGTTGGAAACATGTGGAAGAGCCCCGGTGGTACATTGGTTAGACTGCAGTACTGCAGGCTACTTCTGCTGACTGCTGTCTGCCTGCGATTTGGCAGTTCGAATCTCACAAGGCTCAGGGGTTGACTCAGCCTTCCATCCTTCCAAAGTGGGTAAAATGAAGAGCCACATTGTTGGGGGCAATAGGCTGACTCTGTAAATCGCTTAGAGAGGGGCTGTAAAAGCACTGTGAAGAGGTATATAAGTCTAAGTACTATTGCTATCCTGCAGTTGATAGACAATAGCTAAAATGATTTGATGATATAGAGACAGAGAGTGTCCAAAAGAAAGAGTAGGGGCATTAGATGGATGTAAGAGGTCCTAAAGATTAGTGTGTAGAAGATATATCGAATTACAGAGCATTGCAGTACAGCAAATTAGATGCTGATGAAATCTAGTTTATGGCATGTTTTCTACTGTTTCTGATGGAAGGAAGGGAGAAGAGGGAGGGAGGGAGGGAGGAAGGAAGGAATGAAGGAAAGAAAGAAAGAAAGAAAGACGGACATCATGTCTATTAGAAGCATTAGAGGAAAGAGCTAACAAATGTAATTTTATCTACTTCGCTTTTGGCCTGCACCAATTCTAGGAATTTTATTAAAAGGCATAAACTTTTATGACTGCAGCTCACTTCCTCGGATGCCTAGATTGATGTAGGATTTAAATTGGGATGAGGCAGGGAAGACCGAAAAAGACAGGTTGGTGATGCAGACGGGGTTATAGGCAGGGGTGGGTTCCTGCCAGTTCTAACCTCTTCTATAGAAGAGGTTCCACAAATCTGCAGTGCCGTTTAGAACCGGTTCCACCTCCCGCCCCCCGCCCGTCCGTACATCATCAAGATGAAGAGCGAGAGGAGGAATTCTGGGAGTTGAAGTCCACAAGTCTTGAAGCTGTCAAGTTTGAACACCCCTGTTTTTTTCTTCTAAAGGGTTAGGGGTGCAAGGGTCTTGTAACTTGACAGCTTTAAGACTTGCGTGCTTCAAATGCCAGAGTTTCTGAGCCAACATTTTGGTTGCTAAGCAAGAGCGTTGTTAAGTGAGTTTCACCACATTTTACAAGTTGGCCACGCCCACCCAGTCACATGGCTGGAAAGCCACTCCCACCCAGTCACATAACTGGCAAGCCACTCCCACCCGGTCACATAGCTGGCAAGCCACTCCCACAAAGCAGGCCACACCTACAGAAGAGGTTCTAAAAAAATTTGAAACCCACCACTGGTTATAGGTGAGACAAATTACAAGAACCTGCCAGCCTGCTGGCCAGGGAACTGTGAGAACTGAAGCCCACACCAGCTTAAAGCTGCCAGGGTTGAGGAACACTCTGGATCAAAAAGTCATTGTTTTGGAAGAAATGGGAAGTTAACTCCATTACTGCATGACAAGCTGCTAACCTCACCTACACCAAAATGCTTCAAGCCATTTCAGAAGGTCTCCACAAGCAGAATGGACTTTAAACCAGAGGTAGTATTCAGCCGGTTCTCTCCAGTTCAGGCAAATCGGTAGCGGCGGTTGCAGGAGGCTCCACCAACCTGCCCCGACGTAATGTGCAAGCACTGCGCATGCGCAGAAGACGGTACACATGTGCAGATGAGGAGTGCATGCTTGCGCTCACATTTGCGAAGGGAAGTAGAGAAGCTAAGTGAATCCTACCTCTGCTCTTAACACATTATAATTGTTAATTCCTTGATAACACAATTGTTAATTGATCAGGTATTTGCAATCTGTCTCTGCAGATTTCATCCACATAACCCACCAGCTTTCCCTTCCCTTTCCTCCCATCAAACCCCAATTTAAACCCTACATCCGCCTAGCCGCTTTATTCATTGGACGCAGTGAGCTGCCGCTCACAAAAGCCCCTTTAATAAAATCTGTCAGTTAGAAAAAGTGTGACCACAATCCTCTTGATTTTTCACCACCATAGACTCTCTCCTCCTAGAATGCCACCCATTTCTAGGGTTAGGCTGGCTTTCCTAAAGGATTCCCTGATCGTTTGCTCCCTGATCGTTTGCACGCAGGGGTTAGAAGTCAAAGGGTAGCTCTGCCCCCTTGTGGACATCCTGCGAATGGGCACCGTTTCAAAGCCAATGACAGAGAAAAGGGAGGCCTGAAGGAGGCCAGTTCACCATAACGAGATGACAATTAAGTAGACTTAATTGTTGAACTAATTCAGCAAGACCACAACCATGGTTTAGAGACTTGCTAAGGAAACTTGAGTGAAGGAGGTCACCCTTTTCTTTAAATCCTATAAAACCCCTGTAAAGAGCGTGAGGATTCCCTACCATTCTTTTTTTTTCTCACTGGAAAATGCTGTAGTCAGGAAGGGATGCTATATAGGTAGTCCTTGACTTACAGTCACAATTGGGATCAGAATTTCCAATGCGAAGCAAGGCCGTTATTAAGTGAGACATGCCTGATTTTACTACCTTCTTTGCCACGTTTGTTAAGTACATCACTTTTAGTGTTAAAAAGGGAAAGGTTCCCCTCGTACATATGTGCTAGTCGTTCCTGACTCTAGGGGACGGTGCTCACCACCATTTCAAAGCCGAAGAGCCAGCGCTGTCCGAAGACGTCTCCGTGGTCATGTGGCCGGCATGTCTGAACGCCGAAGGCGCACTGAACGCTGTTACCTTCCCATGAAAGGTAGTCCTTATTTTTCTACTTGCATTTTTACCTGCTTTCAAACTGCTAGGTTGGCAGAAGCTGGGACAAGTACCGGGAGCTCACTCTGTTACGTGGCGCTAGGAATTCGAACCCCCCAAACTGCCGACCTTTCTGATCAACAAGCTCAGCGTCTTAGCCACTGAGCCACCTTTTATTGTTACATGATTGTTAAAAAGCTCCTCCACAACTGGGGCATTCCTGCATCAGGGGCTCCGCAGAGAGTGATTTTGACCTCAGTGGTGTCAGAGTACCATGATCAGCTGACTGGGTCTCTATTGGCTGGAGGTAGAATAGAATAGAATAAATTTAATTTGTTAGCCGCTCCCTCTCCAAAAGGACTCGGGGCGGCGTACAATAAAAACCCATACATATATACATATACATACAAATACAAATACATATACACATACATACATACACATACACATACACAGAGGAGGTAACAATCGTTAAATACATACAATAGTAGTAATAGAATTAAAATTAACAATTAAAATACCCTCAGTTAAAATTACAAATTTAAAAAGACTGTCAGGAGGAATGGGATAAAACTATGGTTGAGCCAGGCCAGCTAATTGGAAAAGGTGGGTCTTGAGCTTTACACGGAAGGAGCGGAGATCGGAGGTAATCCTGATGTCAAGGGGGAGGTCATTCCACAGGGCTGGGCCCATCACAGAGAAGGCTCTGCTCCTAGGCGTCGCCCCCAGACACTGTTTAGTGGACGGCACCTGGAGAAGTCCCTCTCTGTGCGAGTGGATTGGTCGCAGGGATGTATGGTGTATTTGGAATACTGTGTCCAATTCTGGACACAATACAAAACAGATGCTGAGGCCCAAAAAGAGTGCAGAAAAGAACAACAATGAAGATAAGGGGCCTGGAGCCATATGATGAATGCCTAAGAAAGCTAGGTATGCTTAGCCTAATGAAGAGAAGAAGGCTCATGGGAGACATGATAGCAGGATTTCAATATTTGAAGGGCCGCCAAAGGGAAGACTTAATTCTCCTAAAGCACCTGAGGACAGGACAAGAAGCAATGGGTGGAAGCTCCTCAGAGGGAGATTTAACCTGGGAGTTTAACCTGTTAGGAAGAATCTCCTAACAATCAGTGGAACAGCTTGCTTCCCAGAGTTGTGAGTGTTCCTGTCTAATTCGAAGCACACTTTTACTGTCGCAACCATTATTGCTTCTCTGCTTGCCAACAAACTGGGGGGGGAGGGGGAAGGGAAGAGGGAGATAGAATGTAGGTTCCAAACATCAAGAAGACAAGTGTGGGAGCCAAGGACAGTTTGACAGGTGTTTGCCAAAGCCAAAGACCTTTTCTCATAACAATACAATGACATTCAATTGGACAATGTGACCTGCACTAATAGGGGGAGGGAGAATCCTACACTTTAAATTATGTGAGTTTGTGCGAGAATTAGCTAGATCTGGTTTTGCCCTCATCAGTGCCGAAATGATGTACTCAATAAAGTTTTGCATTCAGAGATTGGATCGTCTTGACCGTGTCTGCTTTGGTTGGATTCGTCCATTGGAACATTGACAGCTCAATCACTGGAAGTTTTCAAGAAAAGATTGGACAACCATCTGCCTTGGGTGATATAAGGCCTTCTGCCTTGAGCAGGGGATTGGACCAGAAGATCTCCAAGATTCCATCTAGCCATATGATTCCAGCTACCTGACGGGGGCTGAAGCATGCCATAACTAAGAAGACACAGCAGCATAAGAGGAAAGCATCTAGCTGCAGCCTCCATCTTGAGGCTGAGACTGGGGACAGTGTTGTGGCCTGTTGGCTGCAGGCCCCACCAGCATCTGAATCAGAGGAGAAGGAGGAGCAGGCATGGAAGTGAGGGTCAGCATCGGGGCAACCTGAGAAACTCCGAGGGGGAAGAGGGAATGGAGTTGGCAGAGAGAGAGACAGAGGTAGAGCCTGGATCATCTGTCAGCCCTCAAATGGAGAGTCAACAGCCCTCAGGTCCGGTGGTGCCTGATGAGGAAGAGGAGGAACAGAAGAGGGTCCAATGCCTGATGCACAAAAGCATAGAAGGCAGAGGAGAGGAGAGCAGTGGAAATCCGTGGGCTGATCCTGGGGACGGAAGAGCCACCACTGCTAGCAAAGCCTCACCCTAGCTCTGGGGATAAAAGGCAGGGGATGGAGATGAATAGGTGTGGCAGACAACTATTCATCTTCTGGCTGGATGGACTTGTTAGCCTGCGAGAGAAACTTTTGGCCGGGGCTACCGGCATTCCTAATAAAGGAATGTTTTGAGTTCACATCAGAGGGTTTGTTGTGTTTGGGGAGCTGGGTCAGAACAGGCAGGATGAAAGCTGGTCAGCTCAGACTAGGACAGTGAAGTGCCATCAGGAAGACAGCAGACTCAGGTGTCTGGGTGAGTAGCAGCAGGAGTGGGACTAAATCCTGCGGCTGTCACTTGACAAGTGACGAGGCTCAACCACCATACTTGGTGTCTCGATTGTCTTCCCCCCAGGACTCAAGACTGGACTTTGCTTGACAGCTGGGATGCTGGGAAAGGCCTGAGAAAACATCGCACTGGATTCAGCCTGTGAATCGTTTGGACTCACACCCATCACCCGTTGGTTTGTCACGACGTTGGGACTCAAAAGCGCTGTGACCTTTCATATTTCGGATGGGTTTCCCAGGCCCCACCACCTGAACCTGACAGCTGAGAAATACCACCACAGTGACAACCGAATTCTCCGTTCTGTTTCTTTCTCACCTGCTTCCTGTAATATCAGCCACCCTCCAGAGATGTCCACCAGCTGAACGTTTGCTGTTCCCCAGGGTGGCTGACAAGGCAACAGCATGTCTGCACAAAACAGCAGAGCTCTCTCCCTTGCTCTCTGCTGAAAACCCAACTCCCTGCAGGGATGAAGGCCAAGCTTTTGACACAAATCCATACCTGAGTGGCAAAAGGCATTGCTGTCTTTGCAAAATAACTCCCTGTGTGATAACAGAAAGTGCTCTGTAAACTGACACCTGAGATCTCTGCCTTCCTTGTTAGGGCAAAGAAAAAAATGGCTTCTGCTATCTAAAGAGCAGCGAAACTGACCAGGAAGACACAGCCAAGTCAGAGTTGATCAGAAAAGAATTCTACCAGATTATCTTTGAATAGGTAAAGGTAAAGGTTCCCCTCGCACATACGTGCTAATCGTTCCCGACTCTAGGGGGCGGTGCTCATCTCCGTTTCAAAGCCAAAGAGCCAGTGCTGTCCAAAGACGTCTCCGTGGTCATGTGGCTGGCATGACTAAACGCCAAAGGCGCATGGAACGCTGTTCCCTTCCCATCAAAGTTGTTTCCTATTTTTCTACTTGCATTTTTACCTGCTTTCAAACTGCTAGGTGGACAGAAGCTGGGACAAGTAATGGGAGCTCATTCTGTTCATTCTTTACACAAAGGGATAAAACAGTCCAACCTATCAAAAGCAGCACCACAAAATTAGGAACACAAATTGAAATAGGGAAGAAAATGGTAAGTGAGCACCTGTCTACCCTAGATGAGTTCAAATCACCAGGACCGGATGGATTACACCCCAGAGTTCTGAAGGAACTAGCAGACGAGATCTCAGAACCACTGAATTATATCTTTCAGAGATCCTGGAACACCGGGGAACTACCAGAGGACTGGAAAAGAGCTGATGTGGTTCCCATCTTCAAAAAAGGGAAAAAATTAGATCCAGGAAACTACAGACCTATCAGCCTAACCTCAATACCAGGAAAGATTCTGGAAAAAATAATCAAGCAACGAATTTGCGAACACCTAGAAGCAAACAAAGTAATAGCCAAAAGCCAACATGGATTTGTCAAAAACAGATCATGCCAGACTAATCTTATTGCATTCTTTGATAATGTGACAAAATTAGTGGACCAGAGGAATGCCGTTGATATAGTTTACTTGGACTTCAGTAAGGCTTTTGATAAGGTAGACCATAACCTACTACTAGATAAAGTAGAAGAATGTGGGTTAGACAGCATCACCACCAGATGGATTGGTAACTGGCTGACCAACCGCACTCAACGTGTAGTTCTCAATGGAACTGCATCTACATGGAGGGAAGTATGCAGTGGAGTACCCCAAGGCTCTGTTTTAGGCCCAGTACTCTTCAACATCTTCATCAATGATTTGGATGAGGGAATAAATGGGGAACTCATCAAATTTGCAGATGATACCAAGCTGGCAGGAATAGCCAACACTCCAGAAGATAGGCTTAAGATACAGAAGGATCTTGACAAACTTGAACATTGGGCACTATCTAATAAAATGAAATTCAATGGTGAAAAGAGTAAGGTTCTACATTTAGGCAACAAAAACGGAATGCACAGGTACAGTATAGGTGATACCTTACTCAGTAGTAGTAACTGTGAAAGGGATCTTGGAGTCCTAGTGGACAACCATTTAAATATGAGCCAGCAGTGTGCAGCAGCTGCCAAAAATGCCAACACAGTTCTAGGCTGCATCAACAGAGGGATAGAATCAAGATCACGTGAAGTGTTAATACCACTTTATAATGCCTTGGTAAGGCCACACTTGGAATACTGCATTCAGTTCTGGTCGCCACGATGTAAAAAAGATGTGGAGACTCTAGAAAGAGTGCAGAGAAGAGCAACAAAGATGATTAGGGGACTGGAGACTAAAACATATGAAGAACGGTTGCAGGAACTGGGTATGTTTAGCTTAAGAGAAAGAAGGACTAGGGGAGACATGATAGCATTATTCCAATATCTCAGAGGTTGCCACAAAGAAGAGGGAGTCAAACTATTCTCCAAAGCACCTGAGGGTAGAACAAGAAGCAATGGGTGGAAACTAATCAAGGAGAGAAGCAACTTAGAACTGAGGAGAAATTTCCTGACAGTGAGAACAATTAATCAGTGGAACAGCTTGCCTCCAGAAGTTGTGAATGCCCCAACACTGGACGTCTTTAAGAAGATGTTGGATAGCTATTTGTCTGAAACGGTATAGGGTTTCCTGCCTAGGCAGGGGGTTGGACTAGAAGACCTCCAAGGTCCCTTCCAACTCTACTATTGTATTGTATTGTATTGTATTGTATTGTTACATGGCGCTAGGGATTCGAACCACCAAACTGCCGACCTTTCTGATCGACAAGCTCAGTGTCTTAGGCACTGAGCCATCACGTCCCTTTATCTTTGAATAGCTATCATCACCATTGATTGTTATATGAATTTTCCCCTTTTCTTGGTGTAAGGTTAGGACCTCAGCTCCACAAGGAACACAAGGTTGAGGATATTGTTATTTCTTTGGTGGAAAATGCATTAAAAGTAAATTGAGAATAGAGACGGCTGATAATCTCTACTCTCAGTTTCCATAAGCTGATGCAGTAGAGCTTGCAACTTCAAGACAACAATAGCAATAGCACTTCGACTT
This sequence comes from Natrix natrix natrix, assembly GCA_029891615.1. Taxonomy (NCBI): domain Eukaryota; kingdom Metazoa; phylum Chordata; class Lepidosauria; order Squamata; family Natricidae; genus Natrix; species Natrix natrix. The sequence goes on from JAKRSK010007241.1 coordinate 1,767,030, forward strand.
ACGTAGTGCTTCACAGTGTTTTACAGCTATAAACAGTTTACAGAGTTTGACATCACTTGTTAAGGCTCCATCCTGCAGTCCTCTGCCAGTGAAAAAGGAGCCTTCGTGCGGTCCACCTGGGCTCCATTTTTGGCTGCAACAGCTTCCTCAAGTTCCATTTTCTCTGGCAGAGGGATGCAGGAGGCCATCACAGCCAAAAATGGAGCCTGGCCACACCCATCCCGGCTATGCTCCCGCCACCCCTCGAGGACAAACCCAACCCTAATGTGGCCCTCAATGAAATCGAGTTTGACACCCCTGGTATAGAGTCTCTTGTGCACTGGTGGTGTTGGTGTTGGACTAGAACCGTGATGGTGAACCTATGGCACCATATTTTCTGGCACACAAGCCGCCATCTCCAGTGTGCCAGCTGATTTTCTGCCTTCCAGAGGGCCGGGGGAGGACATTTACACTCTCCCCAGGCTTCAAGAAAGCCTCCAGAGCAGTGGTGGGTTCCGGATCCCGGGGCCTGGCGTCGCCCACATTGATGCACGCGGTGCACGCACATGCATCGTACCTGCCTGCGACGCCTCCACAATGCTCCAGCTGCTCAGCAGAGCATTGCACAGGCACCATATGTGCCATGTATTGGTGTGGAAGCGCCAAAGACTTAAAGGACAGGTAAGGAGCTCAGGCGGGCGGGCCCTCTGGAGCAACGTACCGGAATGGTACCCAGTGCTCTGGGGCAGGCTCTGATACACTCGTACCGGGACGTATCTCCTGCAATCCACCACTGCTCTAGAGCCTGAAGAGGGCAAAAATGGCCTCTCCCATCCCCCCCACCCCCATCCGAGGCTCTTCAGAAGCCGGAAACCGATCATTTCTGAACTTCCAGTTCTGAACTTCTTCTTGGCCCGTTTTTCGCCCTCCCCAGACTTTAGGAAAGTCTCTGGAGCCCAGGGAGAATGAAAACTCCCCCCAGATATTTAGCGTGTGCATGTGTAGGTGGGTGGGGTGCATTGAATTGTAGGTGTGGACATGCACACGCGATAGCACGCGCACACACAATTTTGGCACGCCTTTACAAAAAGGTTCACCATCACTGGACTTGAAGATCTCCAAGGTCTCTTCCAAATCTGGTATTTTATTAGAACTAATTTTGGAGAAACTATCCAATGAGACAGGGAAGATTTCTCTGCAAGAAATCATCTTCTTCTTTCTTCCATTTTATATCCTTTTTTTTGTTTGCCTGGCTAGGTGGCAGCACATACCAGCTTTGACCGGTTTCAGAAAGCTAAGCAAAGTCAGATGTGTTTAAAACCTGGTTTGAGAGACCACCAAAACATTTCATTGTTGATTGACTCGTTTGTTTGTTTGAGGCATTTATGCCATCTAAAACTCCCAAAGCTGGAGAAAAAGGCAATGGCATTGTCCTCACACTGGCATGAAAAGCTCAGATGCAGTCAAGATTTTTGGAAGCAACTGGGGATCTGTAGTTTAGAACAAAAGATGGTAAGGAAAAAATACCATAGATTTAGGTAAGATCACATGTACAGCAATAATGTTTCTAATAATAAGTGTTTCTCCCTCTTTCACAATATTGGAACATAAGACTAGCCATTAAAATAGAATACACAGAGATTTGAGGCTTACAGAAAGAAACATTTTTCCTTGCACGTTGTTGCCAAGAAAAATGATCCAGATGAAACTCAAAGTGAAGCCTCAAAGTGAACTTGCAGTTCTCATCTTCATTCCTTCCCTCCGTTCCTCCCTCCCTTCCTCATTCTGAAGGCTGCTTACACTGTAGACTCTCCAAAATTTATCCTCATAAAACAAGCCAGTTATGTAGGCTAGGCCAAGAGAAAATCTGATCCAAAGTAGAGCTTCCATGCCCAAGCAAGCATTTCTGCAGGAGAAATATATTCTCCTCAGCTGTAGACCCTCCCTGGCTCTTACTATAGGTCTATGACAAGCTCGCCATGGGCAACTCATCACAGGCCAACTCACCATGGCCAACTCATCACAGGCCAACTTGCCATGGCCAACTCACCACGGGACAATTCGTCACAGCCAACTCATCATGGGCAACTAGCTATGGGCAACTCACCACAGGCGAGTTAGCCAACTCATCATGGGCAACTCATCACAGGCCAACTCACCATGGCCAACTCATCACAGGCCAACTTGCCATGGCCAACTCACCACGGGACAATTCGCCACAGCCAACTCATCATGGGCAACTCGCTATGGGCAACTCACCACAGGCGAGTTAGCCAACTCATGGGCAACTCATCACAGGCCAACTCGCCATGGGCAACTCATCACAGGCCAACTCGCCATGGCCAACTCATCACAGGGCAACTCATCACAGGCCAACTTGCAATGGCAACTCGCCACGGGACAATTTGCCATGGCCAACTCACCATGGGCAACTCGCTATGGGCAACTCATCACAGGCCAACTCGCCATGGGCAACTCATCACAGGCCAACTCGCCATGGCCAACTCATCACAGGCCAACTCGCCATGGGCAATTCATCACAGGCCAACTCATCATGGGCAACTCATCACAGGCCAACTCGCTATGGGCAACTCATTACAGGCCAACTCGCCATGGCCAACTCATCACAGGGCAACTCATCACAGGCCAACTTGCAATGGCAACTCGCCACGGGACAATTTGCCACGACCAACTCACCATGGCCAACTCACCATGGCCATCTCACCACAGGACAATTTGCCACGACCAACTCACCATGGCCAACTCACCATGGCCATCTCACCACAGGACAATTTGCCATGGCCAACTCGGCAGAGCCAACTCATCACAGGCCAACTTGCCATAGCCAACTCACCATGGGACAATTCACCATAGCCAACTCACCATGGCCATCTCACCATGGGACAATTAGCCATGGCCAACTCATTACAGGTCAATTCACCACGGCTAACTCACCACAGGCCAACTTGCCATGGCCAACTCATCACAGGCCAACTTGCTGCAGGACAAGAATTACACTAATATCAAAGAAATAGTGGAATAAAATAATTAAAGAAAGGATGCCAAAGAAGGGACAAAATGAAATGTGAATGCCAAAAATTAAAATAACTTTTAATCATTTTAAACCATTAAATTAAATTGTTGAATTGTCCCACAGCAAAGTGTCTCATGACAAGTTGGCTATGATGAGTTGGCCATGGCGAACTGGCCATCGCGAGTTGACCATGATGAGTCAGCTGAAGCGAGCTGGCTGCAGCGAGTTGTCCCATTCCACCTACTTCTTCCCAGTCTCTGCACAGACATACTGGGGTCAAATGATAGCAAAACTGGGTATCTTTCCATTGGTACAAAAGAAATATGTTCTTAGCTTTTTTAAAAAAGCTTGGCACTCCGAAAGAAACTGAATTAATAACACATTTATTAATAGGTGCAACATATCTGATAGCTCAGCAAGGGGAAACTGAAAGATTGATCGTCAATAAATGTTTGGGGGGAAAGTACTGAAGCATGATTAATAGTTTATATCCTAGCAGATTTCGAGAAGGCAGAGTAAAAGACATAATGAAAGAATGGATGGATATATTTCTCCAATACTGATTGGATTTTGATTAAAATGATGTTACGAGCAGGAATGTGAACTGGGGAATAATATTTATTTCTTAGCAAGGTGATGATTTTAAATTCTGGGAGGGCACATAGCCCGATAAATAATTATAGATACGGTCCTTACTTGTAAATTAAATCATACATAATAAGGAATGAGGCAGAACAAGACTTATTTATGTGACCCAACGATAACTCGTGTTTCCTTTTTTATTGGCAAGAAACACATCTTCGAGCTGTCCACATTTTGAAAAATGACGACTCCCACTTAAAAATGAAATGTGCTTCCATCTAATGTATTTGCCCTCCCAACTCCATCTGCGTCTTCGTTTGCTCCTTGCTCAAAAGACCTTCGATCCTAACATCTGGCCAAAAATGTCATCTCTTCTTTGAACAGACTCAACCAACAGTCCATATTAGTTTCTCTCCGGAGTTTCTCTAATGACATCTCCGGAGAGATGCCCTCTCGGCTAGGACACACAGCAGCCCCTTGGAGACCAAGGCGGAATGGCCAAGCTTTCTACCCCTCTCTTTATTATGGCAGGTTTGTACATGAAACAAAAGGTCTTAATTTTCCACTGTTGTCCTTTTACAATGTTCCCTAGCAGAGATATTTCCAGGAATAAAGAGGAAAGAAAGGAATAACAGAATAACAGAGTTGGAAGGGACCTTGGAGGTCTTCTAGTCCAACCCACTGCTTAGGCAGGAAACCCTACACCTCTTCAGACACAGGTTGTCCAATCTCTTCTTAAACACTTCCAATGTTGGAGCACCCACAACTTCTGGAGGCAAGTTGTTCCACTGATTAATTGTTCTAACTATCAGGAAATTTCTCCTTAGTTCCAAGTTGCTTCTCTCCTTCATTAGTTTCCACCCATTGCTTCTTGTCCTGCTCTCAGGTGCTTTGGAGAATAGCTTGACTCCCTCTTCTTTGTGGCAACCCCTGAGATATTGGAACACTGCTATCATGTCTCTCTTAGTCCTTCTTTTCATCAAACTAGACATACCCAGTTTCTGCAACCATTCTTCATATGTTTTAGCCGGGATGGGTTACAGAAGTCACTGCTGCCAGTTCGCTCAAGGGTGCTTCACGTGCATGCGCAGTGCAATAAAAATTGTTCTGTGCATGTGCAGAAGGAAAAACAAGATGGCACCGCCTATGGCGCCACCCGGGGAACGGTTCTCGGGCATGGCAGGCCTGGGTTGCTGCCGGTTCCAGCGACCCAGGCCGCCAAACCACTACCGGTTCGACTGAAACGGTCCGAACTGGTAGGAACTCACCACTGGTTTTAGCCTCCAAAAGAAGTTTCATATGCTTTCCCCTTCTGTATGGATATCTTTTGAGGACTGGTGGGAAGAAGGACATGACAACACTTTTGCAGTTCTTCCTGTAATTTTTCTCAAATTCATTCAACCAGCAATGAAGGGGAGGGGAGGTGGGGAGGAGATATAATTATTTATTCATTAGATTTCCATGTACCCTATGTTTCCGAGTATAAGATGCACCTTTTTCCCTCAAAAAAAAAGAGGGTGAAAATCTGGGTGCCTCTTATATACTGAATACGGCATTTTTGGCCTCCCAAAACCCCGCCCCCTTTGCAAAAATGACTGTTCATAACCTTTAGGAGGCTTCCAGAGTGCTGCTGGGGGCTTGGAAGGGCAAAAATAAGTGAAAAACGGGCTGTTTTTTGCTCGTTTTTGCCCCCCCGCCCCCCAGGAGCACTCTACAAGCCTCCTAAAGGCTATGCATGGCCTTTTTTTGGCAAAAGGGGGCCCATTTCCATGAAAAAAAGGGCCGTTTTTGGGAGGTCTGCAGAGTGCAAAAACTTTTTTTTTAAAAAAAATTGCCTCTTCAAAATCTTGGTGCATCTTATACTCCAGTGTGCCTTATACTCCAAAAAATACGGTATAGATGCTCAGCAAGTATTGCAGACTGTATTGGTTGGAAACATGCAGAAGAGCCCTTCATCCTGCAGTGGATAGACAATAGCTAAAATAATAAGTGTGTGTGTGTGTGTCTGTGTCTGTATGTCTGTGTGTGCGTGTGTTTGTGTTGCAGGGGTGGTTCATTCATTTACCTTTGCTACCAGTTCGCAAATGTGAGCTCACACTTAACAACTGCAGTGCTTCACTTAACAACGGTGGCACAAAAGTTCCTAAACTTTTGTGCCACCGTTGCACACCGGCGCCTAGGAGTAGAGCCTTCTCTGTGATGGGCCCAACCCTCTGGAATGACCTCCCCCCCCGATATTAGAACCCGATATTAGAACCACCACCGACTTCTGCTCCTTCCGACAAAAACTGAAGACTCACCTGTTCCGTTTAGCCGGCTTGGCCCATTCATAGTTTTATTCTACCTCCTGGCAGATATTTTTAATTGGGTATTTTTTAGGGGTTATTTTAAATATTGTTTTTAAATGCTTTGCTTTATGTACAGTTTTCTTATAGCCTCCTCTTTTAGGTACTGAGTATGTAATTATGTTTGTATTTTCGATTTATTTATGTGTTTATCTGACTGTACACCGCCCCGAGTCCCTTTGGGGAGAGGGGGCGGTATAAAAGCCCAAATAAAGTAAAGTAAATAAAGTAAAGTAAAACGGGCCAAAACATAACAGGAAAAGCTCGGGCTCTTTATGGTCATAAGTCAAGGACTACTTCTATTCGAACTTCAGGTTTTATGCTGAGCTGGTTATGCCTTCTTCCAGCCCCTCTGCCTTTTCACCACATCGCGGAGGTGTCCCTGCGCATGATGCAAAACATAAAAGATGGCAGTTGCCCCAGTGCAATCCCAGCACCGTGTAGGTTTTTGTGTGTGTGTATGTGCATCACATGGGCACAACATCAGCATCCTCCATCCATGAAAGCGTTTCCGAAGTGAACTTGTCCTTTGAAAGAAATTTCAGAAGCAAATTCTCTTTCATCGTTGGTAATAGAGCGGACACGGGGCGGGGGCGGGCGTATGAGAGAGAGAACTTCAGAAATTCTCAACTAGGGTATTACTCCTTCCTCGGTGTTTATTCCTTCCCAATTGCCTTTGGTCCATTGAAATAAGCAGCCCTGTTAATAGGGACACGGAAGGGAAACTCAACACATAGAAACCATTCATGAATTTGAGGTTTTTCTTTTTTTTAAGGTTAGGGAAAATAATGATGTTTGAGGAAAGTTAGACAGCTGGGATAGGGAGAAAGAGTATTTCCTTTTATTTTTACAAATTCATGGATTTACTATTCTACCCATCCAAGTTAGATAACTTTGAAGCAAAAACATTCAGGAGAGAGGGACGGAGGGAGGAAGGAATATAATAATAATAAATAAATTTAATTTGTTAGCCGCTCCCTCTCCACAAGGGACTCGGGGCGGCGTACAATAAGAGCACATACATATATACATATAAACGTACACATACACGCATAGACATACATGGAGGAGGTAACAGTCATTAAATACATTCAGTAATAGTAATAAAATTAGCAATTAAAATACCCCAAATTAAAAATTACAAATATAAAAAAGACTGTCAGGAGGAATAGGATGAAACTACGGTTGAGCCAGGCCAGATAATTGAAAGAGGTGGGTCTTGAGCTTTACACGGAAGGAGCGGAGATCGGAAGTAATCCTGATGTCAAGGGGGAGGTCATTCCAAAGGGCTGGGCCCATCACAGAGAAGGCCCTGTTCCTGGGTGTCGCCCCCCGACACTGTTTAGTGGACGGCACCCGGAGAAGTCCCTCTCTGTGCGAGCGAATTGGTCGTAGGGATGTATGGGGCAGGATGCGATCCCGCAGGTAACTAGGTCCTGAGCCATGGAGCGCTTTGAAGATCGTAATCAAAACCTTGAAACGCACCCGATAGACCACAGGAAGCCAGTGCAGCTCGCGCAGGAGAGGTGTTACATGGGAGTACCTAGTACTCCCCATAATCACCCGCGCGGCCGCATTCTGGACAAACTGTAGTCTCCGAGTGCATCTCAAGGGAAGCCTCAAGGGAAGGAGAAGGGGGAGGGAGGGAGAGAGGGAAGGGAACGGAAGAGGGAGGGAGGGATCTTGCAGGGCTCTTCCCACTCTATGATTCAGGGGTGTCTAACTCGATTTCATTGAGGGCTGCATCAGGGTTGTGACTTTGTTTTGTTTGTTTTGTTTTTATTGGCTTTATATGCCGCCCTTCTCCCAAAGGACTCAGGGCGGCGTACAACATTAAAAAACACACATCCCGAAAGTTAAAAAGAAATTAAATACATATCCAAAAAAAACCCGAATTTAAGGGACAATATATTTAAAAAATGAGTTAAAATTAACAGGCCAGGCCGGCTTGCTGGAAAAGCCAACTTTTTAGGGTGCGTCGGAAGGACCGGAGGTCGGGGATTATGCGAAGCTCCGGGGGCAGCTCATTCCAGAGGGAAGGCGCTCCCACAGAGAAGCCTCTCCCCCTGGGGGTCACCAGCCAACACTGTCTGGCCGACAGCACCCTGAGGAGGCCAACTCTGTGGGATCGTACTGAACGGTGGGAGGCTACCGATGGCAGTAGGTGGTCTCGCAGGTACCCTGGGCCTTTAGAGGGCCAGGGTGAGTGTGGCCAGGGTGGGCATGGCTAGCTTGACATCACTCGTGTCAGGGGCGCCTGTGGCAGCCCAAGCACTCTGTCAACAAAAATAGGCTCCCGAGTTCCGTTTCCGGCTGCAACAGCCTCCTGCAGCCCTCTGCCAGCAAAAACGGAGCTCGGGAAAGCCGCACGCTGAGGTCCAAGTTCCATTTTCACTGGCAGAGGTGTTGCGGGCTGGTCCTTCACTGTTTCCACGGCAGCCCTGGGCCCCAAATCTAAGCACCCGACACGCCAGTTCTGGCCCGCAAGCCTTGACTTGCGAGGCTCAATTTAACAAAGGCAACGAGCTTTTTCTTCCGATGCTCCACTTTTATGTAAGCACGGCTTGATTGAGAAGAGATATAGCACCTAATTTGCAGTTGCTAGACTCAAATTATCACCACTTTTCAAGCTGTTGATTTAACAAACTCCCCCAGACTTTTCCCCCCTTCTTCTTCTTCTTTCCCCTTCTCCCCCAGCCTTTGTGGAGATGAGAGTGTGATTTTGTCAATACTCTCCTCCTGGATGTGGAATGAAAATCTTTCAGCTGGACGTTTCTTGAAAATAGCCTCCATCCCTTTTTTCAAAGCAAAGAGGTCAAATATAATTTCAATAAAGGTGTGTTACCTGTGCTCTCTTCCTTTCACTACCTGTACAGCCATTTCAAGCTTAGTGTAATTATAATTTTTAATTATCACAAATTAAGCATGGAGATCCTTAATGTATGGCTCATTATTCCATAATCAATTAAAAGGGAATAAAGCCGATAATAAAAATGAACAGCTAACCATGCCTGTGACTAGGATTGTTCAAAGGTCTATTGAGGCCGTGGTTAAACAGAAGAAATGGTGATCATTAAAGGCCTTAAAAATCCATCTTTAGGCCTCTAGACACTTCTCTCCCCTTTCTGTTTGCAGGGCCATATTCAGAAGGAAAAGAACAACAAATAACAATGTTATAATAGCAACTTACTCAGGGTAGTATGATAATAAGGTGACCAACCGTCCTCCTTTAGGGAGGATAGTCCTTCTTTTGTAAGTTCTGTCCTCCCTCGAAAAGTGTCCTCCTACATGTCCTCCTTTTCGATATTTGAAGACTAATCTGTTGCGCGTTATGTGACGTATTTGTATTTGACATGACAATTCGTCAAGACTCGGTATAGTGCGGTATAAGACGCGATTATGAGACGCATGCGCTCTGCACGGGAGACCTTGAGAGAGAGCGCCGCGTGCAAGTGGCTTTGTTTACTTCTTACAGAAACGTAACACGGCACATACGCACACAGTAGACTCACGGCACGTCGGCAATTGAATGACTCACGGTAATTATTTCTTTCTCAGTGAATATTCAATTATACAGAGGTAAGTACAATTCACGTTTTATTAAACAGTTTTTAATGGTGTTTTTTTTACTTCATCGCAAGTATATTGAACAGATATTGAATCTTGTGTTGAATTTTTATCTAAAGAAATGCTAGACATTAAAATAAATGACAATTGTCTCTTTGAAGAAATTAGAAGACTGAATGTATATTTAAATTCTGAAAAATTAATACAATGGGAAAATCAACATGTTGAAATTGATAAAAGATGGGTGGATATTTTTAGCCATTTCAAAAATGAACATATTCCATGTGAATATTTATTTATACTTGTTCAATTTATGTTGTGCTGCCCTGGAACTAATGCAGCAGTTGAAAGAGTTTTTTTCAATTGCCAATGATTTTTTGACAAGTGAGAAATCGAGATTGAATGTTGATACTCTAGCTGCAGCACTTGCCGTAAAATTCAATATGAAGGATATTTCTTGTTCAGATATTTCCAATATATTGTTAGAAGATGATACATTGACAAAAAATATTAATTCAATGGAAAAGTACTCATTTAAATAATAATTAACACGCATGTAAGCATAATTACAATATAAAATGTTACAAATGTTTTTTATTATGCATATATCATATTTTAGTGTATTATTGTTGCAATGAATAAAATATTTCTTTTATTTACGATATATTTTTTTCCAATTTATCTGTCCTCCTTTTCATGGTAAAAAAGTTGGTCACCTTAGCATTTTGGACAATAGAACGTGTTTTGTCCTCCTTTTCATTGTAAAAAAGTTGGTCACCTTAATGTTAATAGTAGAGCATTGCTGATTTCCTTTTATGTTCCTTTGTTTGTTCTGACCTAGGCTTCCCCAGCAGCATGAAGCCAAATCCTCGTCCCGATAAAACCCTTTTATTTACCGTATAAGATGCACCAAGGTTTTGAAGAGGCAAATAAAAAAAAAGTTTTTGCACTCCGCAAACCTCCCAAAAATGGCCCATTTATTGCTCATTTCTGCCCTCCCCAGCCCCAAGGAACACTCTGAAAGCCTCCTAAAAGCTATGCACGGCCATTTTGGGGAAGAGGACAAGGTTTCAGGAGGCTGTATTCAGTGTATAAGACGCACCCAGATTTTCAGCCTCTTTTTTGAGGGAAAACAGTGCATTTTATACTCTGAAAAATGTGGTAATTTACAGTGAATCCCTCTCCAGCAAAGTCTTTCCTCTTCCACAGTCTTTCAAGATAGTTCACAATTACCGACCTTTATCAGGCTTTGAGAGTAGCCAGGCTGATATCTTTTAGAGGCCTCAATACTTGGCAAGAATGCAGGAATGAACTAATTGTCCCCTTCAAACACCCCTCCCCTTTCGCTCCTCTTTTATTCCCTATGGGAGGGGCAATTCACCATCCATCTGTGGCCGTATTCCCAAGTCGACCCTTGCTCCTTAGCTGTTCCCTTCGTCTGACAACTCTGTGCATGCGCACGCTGGGAACAGGCTCCAGCTGTTCAGCTGCCTCACTGATGTCTGACTCCGAAGGCAGCTGATAACTGTCAGACGGTCCTGGTCCCATCTCTGCCTCTGACGCAGAGCACTCGTCAGAGCCTTCCCCAGACTCCAGGACTGACCCATGTTTCTCCTCAACCTCCTCACTGTCCGAATCTGCTGCCAGCTCTGCTTGTTGCTGGCGGGCCATAACATATTTCAGTTAGGACAGGCACACAAAGGCTTAACGGTAACAACAGCTCTTTATTAAGTACAACAAGTGAGTACAATCCAGCGAAGGTTGAGTCTGACAGCAGCCCTTTTATAGGGAGCTGTCAGACCCTCCGACCAATAGGATTAAACCTCTGTTCCCGCCGGAACAGAGGACCTTGGTGGAAACCACTGTAGTTAGAGCAAGTATCTAACACCTAGTACCTTATCTGACCTTTAGTGAAAGGTCCATTGCTCAGTTCTAGAGTACAAGGAAGCTTTATTTTTTTCCTCCCAAATTCATTTCAGCTGGCTTTGCCTGACCCATTTAACCAGATCAGCAAAAGTCCTTGCAGCTTTATTCACACAATATGTTAAATTTGTGTGATTTGAAGCTGGACTAGTTTTCTCCAGAACCTAGGCTACAGGTAGTATCCGACTTATGACCCACAACTGAGGCCTGAATCTCTGTTGCTAAGCAATAGACCATGCCTGATTTTACAGTTTTATTTCCCATGGTTCTTAAGTGAATCAATGCAGTTGTTAAAGAGAATCACATAGTTGATAAGCAGATCCAGCTTCCCCAGTTAACTTTGCCAGAAGCCAGCTGAGAAATGGGGACCACAAGACCCCAAAATGTGTAATAATCATAAATACATCCCAGTTGCCAAACACCTGAATTTTGGTCACAGGATTGTGGAGAGGCTGCAATGGTTATAAGTGCAAATACTGGTTGTAAGTCATTTTTTTATAGTGCTGTTGTGACTTCAAATAGTTGCTAAATGAACGGTTGTAAGCCAAGGACTATCTGTAGTTAGTTAAAAATTTGAATGAATTTGACTTAGTACCAGAAATGGATTATTTCAATACCTATGTGTAAATGAATTCTTAGAATCAAGGTACTTTACTTTACTTTACTTCATATTTCTAGACCGCCCCCTCTCCCAAAAGGGACTCGGGGCGGTGTACAGTCAATGGAATACATAAAAAGAATACATAAATACACAAATACTTAAATATTTAAATACTTAAATACTAAATGCTTAAATGGAGGAGGTTATAAAAACTGTACATTCAAGTAAAGCATTTAAAATACAATATTTAAAAAAATGACCCCTAAAAAGTTAGCCCAGAAATTCCCAATTAAAAAATATCTGCCAGGAGGTAAGATAAGACTATGAATGGGCCAAGCCGGCTAAACGGAACAGGTGGGTCTTAAGTTTCTGTCGGAAGGAGCGGAGGTCGGTAGTAGTTCTGATATCGGGGGGGAGGTCATTCCAGAGGGTTGGGCCCATCACAGAGAAGGCTCTACTCCTAGGCGCCGCCCGTTGGCATTGCTTGGTGGACGGCACCAGGAGGAGTCCCTCCCTGTGAGAGCGAATTGGTCGCAGGGATGTGTGCGGCAGGATGCGATCCCGCAGGTAGCTAGGTCCTGTGCCATGGAGCGCTTTAAAGATGGTGATCAACACCTTGAAAGGTAGACTATTTGAGGCTACTAATTCAAAGGTTAAGGGATGAGGCTGTTTACTCAGAGACACAGAAAATTGAACTGCTTCCTTTATTCTGCCTGCTTTAATACAAAGGAGTAATATACTATTTTAATAGTAATATACCTTTTTAATTGTAAGGTGGCCAGTTATGAAATGAGTGCCATAGAGAAGGAAGGAAGGAAGGAAGGAAGGAAGGAAGGAAGGAAGGAAGGAAGGAAGGAAGGAAGGAAGGAAGGAAGGAAGGAAGGAAGGAAGGAAGGAAGGAAGGAATCTTATTTGGCCTGTAAATCAGAGCCAGACTAACACTTCCATGCTCCTTAGGATCCTTTTTTAATTACTTTTTCTTTCAAAATGATGAGGACCAGAATTTTCTTTAGCATTCAGAAGAGGAACCAGAGTTCAATAATAGAGCAACAGTGCCCTTTTCAAAACAAGTCCTTCAGTTAGAACAATGAGGACTGGAACCTTATGTGGTATTTTGAAGAGAACATGTACTTGACCTGCAAGTGACTAGGACCCCAAAATACAAGGCGGGAATTCTCTCATTCATAAAGAAGAGAGACGTCACCTAAGAACATTCTATAACAAAATAGATTCACCCACAGATTTGTTCATTATCTACACCAACCTGTGGAATGGCGCAGTCATTAGCTTCATACTTCACAAGTGTGAAAAAGAAAAGCAAACTGCAATGGAAACAAGTTACACTTCCAGACTGGACTCAAAAGTGTTTTTTTTTTCTTCAAAAAAAGACAACTGGGCTGGGTTTTTTTTTTTTCCATGAGGAAGAAGAAGAAAATGTTTTGTTTCTCTTCCAAGAAGCGTCATTACTTCAGATGGCAGGGAGAGGGGTGGAAGCAGTGGTGGGTTACTGTGGGTACGGCAGTACCTGTAGTGGCCGGGAGCAGCTGAGAGCATACTGGTATGGTGGCTTGTTTGGCCTCCTGCCCACCTGCGCTCTATAGGCTGTTTTTATGCCAAAAGGCACACTGCGCACGGGTGAACAGCGTGAGGTGCCTGTGCGCACCCCGACAAGCAGCTGGGTGTCACAAGGGCAGTGGATTAAACATGCATGTGCAGTGCACATCACGCGCATGCACAGTGCACGTCAGCCTCAAGCACGGACAGACCACGATCAGTGTACCGGTAGCGACGGTAAGAGCAACACACCACTGTGTGAAAGGATAGGTACTGAGAGTTGAGACTGGATGGTGTGGTGAAGGGGAGGTGGAAGGATAGGGTCTGATAATATGCGGAGGGGTTGAAAGTCCTTGACTTACAACAGTACGGGAGTCTGACAACAGCCAATAGAATACATGTTCTTGCACAGGAACAGGAGGCTCAAGTTCAAAGCATAAGAGGCAGTATAAATACTCCTCACTCTCAACTCCATGTGGTCAGCTGCCCAGGACCTCAAACCCAAGTGCTTTTGCTTCATCATTAAACCATCTTTACAATCAGCCTCCATGTTTCCAGTGTCTTTCTCCTGGCTTGGAACTGAACCAGATGGATAATTCTCCCAACAACACCTTTGAAACAACTATGACCTGGTTGACTGAGAATCTCTACAGACACTTCCATTCTGGACATGTCATTCAGACATGGTCTTTCTTGCACAGGATTATCACAAAAAGAAATACAAAGGAATGATATGAACAGACTTAGGGTGGGCAGAGGGAACATAGACAGCGGCGACAGGTGGTCTAAGTGGCTGTGTTTTCTCAGTTTTCTGATGCTGCTGTTTAAAACTCACAACTCTGCACAGCTTGCTAATGTCTCCTGCTGATCCTCGGCCCCCTTCTGCCCGTGAAGAAAGCAACAACACAACAGTTCAACGCGCAGCTCTCCCCCCCACACACACATTCACACCATCGTAAACATCCCGCAGGGAAAGCAAGCAAGGTCCGTATTTAGAGAGAAAGTGCTTTATTTTTAGAGGGTGGCGACTGCATAAATTAAAGCCTGGTTTATACATGAATTAAATGTTGAGATGATGGGCCACGAAGAAGCCTCACTGTCTACATTGCCGGTTTGCTTTTTAAAGAGATGAGGAACATACATGCTGCGAAACTGGGTGATAGCTATCAAATCTCTACACTATTTCTTTGGGCAGAAGTAAGGGAGTGTGAGTTCAAAAAGGTCTAGGACAGGTATGTCAAACTTGAGGCTCACGGACTGGATCCGGCCCGTGCAGTACTTAGATCCGGCCCGCGAAGCCACTCTGGAAACAGCGAAGGACTGGCCTGCGATGCCTCCGCCAGCGAAAATGGAGCTCAAGGGGCTGCAGGAGGCCATCGTGACTGAAAATGGGGCCACGCAGGTCTCCCCCGGCTCCATTTTCACTGGCAGAGGGCTAGCAAAACGAACTTAAAAACAAAACAAAAGGAGAAATGTTTCCAGAGGTGGTATTAAGCCGGTTCGGACTAGTTCGCCCGAACCGGTAGCGGAAATTGCAGTGGCCCCACCCACCCTCCCTGACTCTATGCCATCCCATTTAGGCACATTTTTTAGCCAAAGCACATGCGTGGAAGGCTGAGCCCATGCGCCGACAGGGCGTGCGTGAGCGTAGCGAGCGCGAGTATACTCACATTTGCGAACCAGTAGGGAAGGTAAGTGAATACCATCCTTGAATGTTTCCCCCTTTGCATTTTGAGCATCCAAGAAGGGACAGGAAAGGAGAAAGGAAAAGAGGAAAGACAAAGAAAAATAAGGAAAGATGGGAAGAGAGCAAGGAAGGAAAGAGAAGGAAAGAGAGGAAGGAAGAAGAAAGGAGAATGAAGAGGGAAGGAAAAAGAAGAGAAGAGAAGAGAAGAGAAGAGAAGAGAAGAGAAGGAAGGAAGGAAGGAAGGAAGGAAGGAAGGAAGGAAGGAAGGAAGGAAGGAAGGAAGGAAGATTATAATGAGAGTGAGGCCATCCTACCCCACCCCGGGGTCAATCACAACCCTGATGTGGCCCTCAATGAAATCAAGTTTGACACACCTGCTCTAGGATAAGATGTAGGAGACCTCTAACTTTTCAACTCAGACTCATCCAGAAGTGAAGACTGCAATAAAATGGTATGCCTTTTTCTCATATGAAAGGCTATGGGAAAACCCAGCCGATATTAACTGAAAACTGCCCCCAAAGCGGCTGGGTTGTGGGATTGTATACTTGCCTCGTGTGCCTGCTATCTCTCTGCACTTCCCATTTTTCAGTGCCATTTTTGCAAGTTTCATGCAATTAAGCCAACAGGCGCACCCCGGATTTATGCAAATCCATTTAGTCATAGCAGTTGGGAACAGATCTTAACCATTATTTTTAACCCAAACTCCTTACCCAAATGAAAACAACAGAAGACGCCTGAGAAAAGTATATAACACAAGAGATCACAAACAACATGTCAGTGGCATCTGCTATTTCAATTTAGTAGAGTCACCTAAATAATTCACAGTTATGCCAAGAATATTGACAACAAACATTTACAGACTTTATAAATGTTTACACGGCAGTAGGATATATGTTCCAATTGTAACTGGGTTTTGGGATGGGTTAAAACGTTTGGATGACTTTCCTGTTCAAGACTTCCGAGGTCAATCTATACCTACAGTATATCTATATACAATAATACAATAATACAATAGTAGAGTTGGAAGGGACCTTGGAGGTCTTCTAGTCCAACCCCCTGCCTAGGCAGGAAACCCTATACCGTTTCAGACAGATGGCTATCCAACATCTTCTTAAAGACTTCCAGTGTTGGGGCATTCACAACTTCTGGAGGCAAGCTGTTCCACTGATTAATTGTTTTAACTGTCAGGAAGTTTCTCCTCAGTTCTAAGTTGCTTCTCTCCTTGGTTAGTTTCCACCCATTGCTTCTTGTTCTGTCCTCAGGTGCCTTGGAGAATAGTTTGACTCCCTCTTCTTTGTGGCAACCCCTGAGATATTGGAACACTGCTATCATGTCTCCCCTAGTCCTTCTTTCTCTTAAGCTAGACATACCCAGTTCCTGCAACCGTTCTTCATATGTTTTAGTCTCCAGTCCCCTAATCATCTTTGTTGCTCTTCTCTGCACTCTTTCTAGAGTCTCCACATCTTTTCTACATCGTGGCGACCAAAACTAAATGCAGTATTCCAAGTGTGGCCTTACCAAGGCATTATAAAGTGGTATTAACACTTCACGTGATCTTGATTCTATCCCTCTGTTGATGCAGCCTAGAATATAAAAGGCAAGTACCACTCACTCATCACGAAATCTCCAGAACCGTAAAGTCTACAAACTTGAAATTTGGCACGTATGTACCTCTTGGCTCACTCCGTTACACGGTGCTAGGGATTCGAACCGCCCAACTGCCGACCTTTCTGATCAACAAGCTCAGCGTCTTAGCCACTGTTGTTACGCCAAGTTACAATGACATTGAAAAAAGTGACTTACGACCATTTTTCACACTCATGGCCTATTTGCAGCATCTCCATGGTCATGTGATCAAAAGTTGGTTGTTTGGTTCATCTTTATAATGGTTACAGTGTCCTGTGGGGGAGGGGGGGGCATGCGATCCACTTTTGCGACCTTTGGACAAGCAAAGTCAATAGGGAAGCCAGGTTCACTTAACAACCATGATACCAACTTAACAACTGCAGGGGTTCACTTAACAATTCTGCCAAGAAAGGTGGTAAAATGGAGCAGATGATCAGGTGACCAAGGGAATGCTGCAACGGTCATAAGTGTGAACGTAAGTGGTCACAAGTCACATTTTTTTCAGTGCCGCTGTAACTTGGAACAGTCACTAAATGAACTGCTGTAAGTCAAGGACTACCTGTACTCGGTTGGTGAGCCCTCAACTTATATCCCAAATGTTAAGAGCTGCACTGAGCTGCCCGCAGTTATACTATAACAGAGTTGGAAGGGAACTTGGAGGTCTTCTAGTCCAACCCACTCTTAGGCAGGAAACCCTATACCAGTGATGGCTAACCTTTTTGTTGTCGCATGCTGTGCCCACACCCATAATGCAATGCACGCATGACCCACCCCACGCAACCCCACAACCCATTTTTGGCCTAGCAGGCTTCTCTGCAGCCTCCTGGGACAATAACGGGCCATGCAGGAGGAGCTGCACCCCCCGATGCCCCGTTTTGAGACTAGCAGACGTCCCTGAAGCCTCCTGGGACCAAAAATGGGGCATGGCTGGGCACGCCACACTCCCAGACAGCCCCTTTTGGGCCTAGCAGCCTCCCTGAAGCCTCCTGGGACCCAAAATGGGGCACGGGGGGTCCACCCCCCCTACGCCCCTGCTCTCCTCCCGCACTCCATACATGCCCCTTGTGCATGCCGGGCAGAGACCCGAAAATCAGCTGGCTGGTGGGAGGTGCGGGAGCTGAGCTGGGGCATGACCGCAGAGAAGGCTCCGCGTGCCACTTGTGACCCACATGCCATAAGTTTGCAACCATTTCAGACAAACAGGTATCCACTCTCTTCTTAACAACTTCCAGGGTTGGAACATTTATCACTTCTGGAGGCAGTGTTGGCAGGACCAGCATAGAAGTGCATCATTCAATTAGCACAGGAGAAAGGGGCAACTTAAGGCTTTTGTCTGACCCGATTAAAGAAGCTGCCAACTTCGGAACAATGCTCTAAGCAATGTTAGTTTTGCCAGCGAAAGTGCTCTGATAGGCAGAAAGTCTACGAAGAAGACCCCACATTCTGCTGATGTTGAAGTGAAGTCGCAATGTTGTCTATGGCTTGTTCCAACTTCAAGCCCTGGAGAAAAGCCATTGAGTCTTGAAACCGTCTTGAAAGGCCGGGAATCACTTGGCGTCTTCCTATAATTCAAGACGCCCAAAGTATTGAAAGAAGTCCTGGCTTTGATGTGCAAATGCATTGGAAGTTGTGTGTAGTCAAAGCAGCCCTCTGAGGCTATGCACAGCTCTAGAACAGAGTTAGTATAAAAGGAAATTGTCCAGAAACGTACAGATGAAAGAATGGATAGAAATAACCGCAGTGAAATCAGAGCAAAGAGATGATTGCTCTACAGGTTTAAAGAAGATTTCAGGATGAAATGCCTTCAATTTGCATTTTTTTACTGCCTACACAAACTGAAAAACAGCTACCGTTTTCCAGTTCCCCAGATTCTGATTTTTTACAACATGCCTTTAATATTACAAAATAGAGATATGCACAGATGCAAACAGAAATCGTGTGCAAATGCCTGGGCTCAAAAATAATGAACCAAAAGAAAAATGTAGCAGGAATTGGCTTGTAAAAAGAAAGATATGGGAGAAGAAAACATAGGGTAAAATAGGTATGAATGTTTGTTTCAACTTTGGGGAGAGCAAAATGTAAAAAAAAAAAAGATTCAAGTTGTGTAAGGAGAAAAGGAAAACTAAACATCACCCAAACTTGTAAAATTACTTAATGACACTATTTTTTTTAAATTAGATATGCTGTATATTTGTTTGCTAGTTTACTAAAAGTATAAATTTCCTTCACGAACTCCAGGTGATATAAAGAGGTCCAGTTTTCATTAAAATGAAATGATCACATGACCCCAGGTCACTGCAACCATCAAAAATGCAAGTCAGTTGTCAACATCCACATGTAAATCATGTGACTATGAGGATGCTGCAACGCTCCTAAGTGTGAAAAATTGTCCTAAGTCACTTTTTTCAGTGTTGTTGTAACTTCAAACAGTTGCTGTGGACTGTTGTAAGTTGAAGTCTACCTGTACTATTAGACAGAGTTGCACTTTGTAGCTTTAAGCTCTCCCGTTTCAATTATATATATATATACACTATCTGGATGCAAACCAGCAGTGTTAAGATGCATGGACTTCAATTCCCAGAATTCCCCACCCAGGAAGATGGTCCACACGAGTCCACACATCTTAAAGATACTGAGTTTGATAGACACTGGTGTAGCCCATTCAAAGGGGCACTTTGAGTAATGTGCTGAGCAAGCAAAATGTCAAGGTTCCAAGTAATATACCCACAGCAAACAGAACTCAGAGGCAAGCAGATTCCTCAAAGAAGAGTTTTATTAGCACAGATTGATGAAAACCAACTCTGTAGGTTCCCATGGTTTCCCCCTAATTAAAAGTTTTTCCCCCTTTCCCAAACAATCAGTCACACGGTCCAATCAAGGTGCTGTCCGGTTGCTTGGACACTTCACTCCTCCTCTCTTCAGCCACTTGTGGGAACGTCCTTGGTTCTCAGGGGAAACTATTTTGTTTTGGCTACCAAACCCCAACTATCTCTATTCCCTTTCTTCCTATCCCTCAGCACATTGTGACAACACTAAAGCTTCCAAGATGGCCTCAGTCAGGCCAGGTTCAGAGTTCACATAAAGCAGGGGTGTCCAAACTTGGGAACTTTAAGACTTGTGGACTTCAATTCCCAGAATTCCCCAGCCAGCTGGCTGGGGAATTCTGGGAATTGAAGTCCACAAGTCTTAAAGTTCCCAAGTTTGGACACCCCTGACATAAAGCAACCCTCCTCAAAGTGCCATTGCGGTGGTTGTGTGTGTGTGTGTGTGTGTGTGTGTGTGTGTGTGTAAGAGAAGTGGTCATACAGACCCGAATACAACAAGACCAGCATACCTATACTCGCAAAAATCTATGAAAATGTATGTATGTATGTATTTTTCTTGGTTATGTATAAAATTTCTATATTCACGGTAACAGTATCCCGTCTGGGTACAATTTCTAAAATCTCTATTGAATACAGATAGTAAATCCTATACATACAATAGTTGTAACTATTATTCTCAATATCTATTCTTCATCATCTTCACTTATCCTTGTTGAAAATTTTGCGTTATTTGATTGAGCCTTTCAATTTTATCTATAATCTATTAATAATATCAAACATTATAAGCATCAAGTAAACCTCACATTTATAACCATTAATTACGGTTTACCTAATTATTCAATGTTCATTATTCAACTACACAAATTATTTCATCTTTGTTTATATATCTATATTTCTAACTTCTGCTATTTTATACCCATTAATTGAATAGCTCCCAGATTGAGAAAAGTAATCTTTCCCACGTTTCTATCTTTATACCTATTCATTTTCCTCTTCACTTATCCTTCGTCTGACTGCTCGCTTATCTTCTTGTAATCTGGTGGTTAGTTTCCTCCCTGTCTGTCCTACATAATCACAGGGGCAATCCATGCAGGGGAATCAGTAGATTATATTGAAAGTTAAGAGCCGAGGTGGCACAGTGGTTAGAGTGCAGCACTGCAGGCTACTTCTGCTGACTGCAATTTGGCAGTTCAAATCTCACCAGGCTCAAGGTCGACTCAGCCTTCCATCCTTCCGAGGTGGGTAAAATGAGGACCCAGATTGTTGGGGGCAACAGGCTGACTCTGTAAACCGCTTAGATAGTGCTGTAAAAGCACTATGAAGCGGTATATAAGTCTAAGTGCTGTTGCTATTGCTATCTCCAAGCTCCAAGCAATCTTTAAACTACATAATTTGCCTTGTATGGTAGACAGGGCTGCGAAGCACTGCAAAGAGGTATATAAGTCTAAGTGCTGTTGCTATTGAGCTTAGCTGCAATCTTGCTTTTGTTGTTGTTGTTGTATCATGGTTACTAAGAGTTGTGATATTCTTTTAATTGGTGTTGTACCCCAACCAGAATTGTGTTCAGTGACATGGGTGGTCTAATAAATTTGCTAAATACATAAATATGCCAGATTTCTGATATCTTGAACCATTGCCAGCCCCAGGGGCATCTGAAGGAGGATGTCACAAAGTCAATGTGTCAACACAACTGAGAAACATATGTAAAAAAATAAATAAATATGTATCTCGGATTGCATGGTTGTGGCTGTCTTCCTGACACCCCTAACCAGCGCCCTTCTGCTGTCTGTTTTTAGCGTGCTCTGTTTCTAAGGGGGGGGGGAGAACCACACTCCCTCTCCAGTAACGTCTAACATCTGTTCTTTTTCCTTTTCCTCCTCTTCTTTTATTTGAAAGCCAATTGTTATTTTAAGAAGTGCTCCGAATGAAAATGTGTATCTACAAAAACACAATTAGGCAAGCTCTTAAGATGTAATGCAGCTAAAGTACATTTCCCATTAGGTTGAATGAGCATCCATCACGGTTGCTATTCATACAAAAAAGATTGCAGCTAATTTCACCGGAGATGTTACAAGTCTGTTCTGGACATCATCACTCAATGGTTGTTCGTGTCATTTTTTTTTCTCCTTCCTTCCTTCCTTCCTTCCTTCCTTCCTTCCTTCCTTCCTTCCTTCCTTCCTTCCTTCCTTTCCCCAGACTCAACCCATAACTGGCCCACATCCAGGCTTGACTCCACCCTGCACAAACGAAACCCAGGTCCCCTCTGGATACCATATATAGATAGCTATATATATATATATATATATATCTCCACCAAGTCTGCCCCACAATGGGCTTCACTCTTCTAATTGCTGCCAAAACAATGTAATAAGAAGCCCGCTGCTTATTTCAGCTTGACATGTTTAACAGATTATTCAGTATCAGTTTATCCAAGGATGTCAAAATGACAGCATCGCTTACTGTTAATCAGAGATGTGTCTGTGTGTGTGTGTGTATGGGGAGGAAGGGAGGAAGCCAGGGCCCAAAGCAGCAGAATGATCAGAGGCACCAGAAGCCATCAATATGTTTTGATCTCGGTGTCAAATATATTTACTTCCTTGTTAATGACTTCCCCCTTTGTGCCTGATTGTCACTAAATGGTATTGTCAACTGGGCAGATCAGAGCCTCTCTTGACGGTTACACACTTTCAGCAAGAGATTTTGTTCAGGTATCCTAAGATAAGCAACAATACATATTTCACGCGGTGAGAGGCATAAATCATTTTGGTTCCACTCGGGGTGTTTTTCACGACAGCTGAAAGGTTATTCTGGTGGGGGGGGGTTTTGGTTCCTTCACATGTCATGGGAAAAAGTTACCTTAATTAATTCCCTCCCCCACTCTCCTGCTTCGGAACCAACGAACCCATCTGATGAACAGTTCTGGTTGGTTTTGACGACATCATATTTTCTATCAGTTGCAATCTCTGTTTTATTTGGACAGGACCATCCCGGTGATTAATTCAGGAAATATGAAATAAAGCACAGAAGCAGCATCCAGGGAAACCCAGAAGCTGATGAAATAACAATTGAAACTTTTTTCAAAGTTGCTGCTTTCTGCTAAAAAAGAAATTAAAATGTATTGGGTGTACATACATTCCTGACAGTTAGAACAATTAATCAGTGGAACAGAAGTTGCCTCCAGAAGTTGTGAATGTCCCAACACTGGAAGTCTTTAAGAAGATTTTGGATAGCCGTTTGTCTGAATCAGTATAGGGTTTCCTGACTAGGCAGGGGGTTGGACTAGAAGACCTCCAAGGTCCCTTCCAACTCTGCTATTGTATTGTATTGTAAATGAATTTTTTTAGCATCGCAGGTGTGCAGCAGGTTTGACCATGGTTATTACTTGTGCAACTAGTCCTTGACTTATGACAATTGGGACCAGACGTTTGGTCAGTAAGCGATGCAGACATTAGACGAGTCATCGGGTGACTGGACCCAATTCTATGATCATTTTTAATGCAGTCATTAAGTGAATCATGTGGCATTTAAACAAAACTGTTTACCAATTGATTTGCTTGTTGGAAGCCAGTTCAGAAAATAACCAATTGCAATCATATGACCACAAGATGCCGCAGTCATGGTAAACGTGAGCTAGATTTCATGTAATCATTGATATTTCTTCTCAATATTACCACTGATATGCTACTGATATTATCATAAAAACAATAGCCGTATCAACACATTGTGGAGAAAAAATGGAATTTTGTGGGGTTGGTGAAGATGTCCTTCGCTTTTCCTCCACAGCTATTATAGTACACAGTCCTGTAGATTGCATCCCATCTCTTCTCATTTCCTGACAGTCCTAGCAATTTTTCTAGCCAGGTATAAGAGGCTACCATACAAGGCACATCATGCAGTTTAAAGATTGCTTGGAGCTCGGAGATAGCAATAGCAACAGCACTTAGACTTATATACCTCTTTGCAGTGCTTCGCAGCCCTGTCTACCACACAAGGCAAATTATGCAGTTTAAAGATTGCTTGGCGCTCGGAGATAGCAATAGCAATTAGACTTATATACCGCTTCATAGTGCTTTTACAGCACTATCTAAGCAGTTTGCAGAGTCAGCAAATTGCCCCCAACAATCTGGGTCCTCATTTTACCCACCTCGGAAGGAAGGAAGGCTGAGTCAACCGTGAGCCTGGTGAGAATTGAACTGCCAAATTGCAGTCAGCAGAAGTAGCCTGCAGTGCTGCACTCTGACCACTGTGCCACCTCGGCTCTTAACTTTCAGTATAATCTACTGATTTCCCTGCATGGATTGCCCCTGTGATTATGTAGGACAGACAGGGAGGAAACTAACCACCAGATTACAAGAAGACAAGTGAGCAGTCAGATGAGGAGACCCGAAGTCGTTGGTAGCCTCACACAGCAATGAACAAGGACATGCATTCAATTTTCCAGCTACTAAGATTGTTGGACGAGCAGGCACAAAAACAGCCAGGGAAATTATTAAAGCCTGGGAAACAGGCCCCTCATCAGTCAACAGGAGTGCTGATTTACCCACCAGTCTATCAAATACTTAAAGTAAAGAAGGCAAGGGCTGGGCAGCACAAGCAAACAACAGCTAATGACTCAAAAGCTAGCTATCAACACATGCCATTCAACATCTAAAAAACCACTTACAACAGGGCACTATAAATACCACACAGAGGACAGCCCACAGTCCGCTAGAGAGAAGTTTCCTGAAGGTGGGCTACGGCATGTGTCCAAAAGCTTGGAAGACAAAACCTCTGGTCCTGATGACCCACTCAGATTGGACCCAGCAGTTCAAGTAATCCTTGACTTACAACCACAATTGAGCCCGAAACCTCTGTTGTTAAGTGAGACAATTGTTAAGGAAGCTTTGCCCGATTTTATGATCTTTCCTACCGCAGTTCTTAACTGAATTAGTGCAGTTGTTAAGGTGCAAATTAACAACTAACAAAGTGAATCTGGCTTCCACATTGAGTGTTCTTGTCAGAAGGTTGCAAAAGGTGATCACATGACCCCAGGACATTCCGTTTTCGGCTGTGACGGCCTCCTGCAATGCTCTGCCAGCAAAAAATAGCATTCAGGAGAGCTGCAGGCTGCCCTCGCAAGCTCAGTTTTCAGCTGCAATGGCAATGCTCTGCCCGCAAAAATGGCATTCAGGAGAGCTGCATGCAGCAATCGCAAGCTCCATTTTCAGCTGCGACAGCCTCCTGCAATCCTCTGCCAGTGAAAAGGGAGCTCGGAAGGGCTGTGTGCAACCCTCCCGAGCTCCGTTTTCACTGGCAGAGGCGCTGCGGGGCAGTCCTTTGCTGTTTCCAGGGTGGCCCTGCGGGCCAGATCTAAGCACCCCACAGGCTAAATACGCCCCCCCCCCCAGGACTTGAGTTGGACACCCCTGGAATAAAGGATTACTCTTACTTGGGGAGCTGTGTAGCTAAGATGGGAGTGGATTGTCGGAATTTCCATTTCCCCACGCACCCACTCTTCCTAACACCATTGCTGTTCTTCGGCTGTGGGAATGCTTCATAAACGCTGGTAAGCTGAGTGCCATCTTGATGGATTCAAAGGTGTTGTGTGTTCAAACAAGAGAAAATGCACTCTCTCTGGATGTGCATTTCTCAACCAGCAGGAACTCTGGGGAACCCAAAGCAGCCTCTGTTACTGCCTGGTGAGATTTTTCTCTTTCAAAGGTAGAAAAACAGTTTTTAAAAGAATCCCTCCTGCTGGGCAGCTATTTTAAAAGGCTGGAGAACAAATGCATGGCATATAATCAGTGAAAGAAACAAGATTCTCTTTTTCTATATTAGAGCCTTGCAGTGTGATGGATATGACATACTGTTACCTAATATTATGGAAGTGATGGACCAATAAAGTTGTATGTCTATTGAGCTGAATGTGCATCCAGCAGAGAACATAAACCTACCCCATGCAGGGATATTAAATCTACACAGATGAACAATTTACAACTTTGAGTTGTCAAGGGCTGCATGACAATGTACATGCTTGCAATGCTTGCCCTTCCTTCCTCCCTCCCTCCTTTCCATCCATCCATTCCTCCCTCCCTTCCATCCATCCATTCCTCCTCCACCAACCTACCTACCTTCCTTCCATCCATTCCTCCACCCACCCATCTTCCTTCCTTCCATCCATCCATCAATGCAATCCCTCTATCTATCCATTCCTCCACCCACCTTCCTCCCTTTCCTTCCATTAATCCAATCTCTCTATCCATCTGTTCCTCCACCCACCTTCCTGTCTTCCTTCCTTCCATCCATCCTTTTATTCATGTATTCCTCCACCCACCTTCCTGTCTTTCTTCCATCCCTCTATCCATCCATTCCTTCACCCACCCACCTACTTTCCCTTCCATCCATCCCTCTATTCATCCATTCCTTGCACCCACCTTACTTCCTGTCTTCCTTCCTTCCATCCCTCTATTGATCCATTTCACCACCAACCTACCATCCTTCCTTCCATCCATTCGTCCACTCACCACCTTCCTTCCTTCCCTACACACACACACACATGCGTACACGCACGCGCACACAAACACACACACACACGGGCAAATAAGCCAACATAATTCCTGACCCATCACAAAACTAATCATGGGAACTCTAATATGACATGATCTCACCATCACAAGACCAACTGACCACACAAACAGTCACTAAACAAACTATTGTAAATCAAGGACTACCTGTGTCTAAGCATGACGCAAAGTGGCTACAACAACCCCTTCCCTTCCCCCCCCCAAAAAAAACAATACAAGGCCAAACTCTGTGCAAAATCAATTTCCATTTGAGAGAGAAAAAGACATGAGTTGATCCCGAGGATGGAGGAAATAATTCCTAACTGTCTGCCAAATTCGAGTTAGAGCCATGCCATATTCTCAGGAATTTAGTCAAGAGCTGCATAGCAATTCTGGGCAAAAGTAATCTGCCACTTTTTACAACTTTCTTCACTGACTGCAAAAGAAATAATCATTAGATCTGGGCAGGTGGGGAAGGCGAGGAGGGTTGTAGTAAAATTCTAACGCACGAGTGAAGGTTCTTGTATTGATGTCAGTCACTGAATGGCAAAAAAAAGATGTGTGAGACCACACTATCTTTCATTGTACCGGAGTTATCAGTCTCTCTCCAGTGGTCTGCAACCTCCCTGGTTTCTATTAAATTGCTAAGGAGCTTTTCAAACGTGCCAAAAGAGGCAGATTTCAGTATGAAGGAAAGATAGGAAGCATCTACAAAAAGCCCTGAAATGTCCATAGGGTTGTCAGGAGGTAGGAATGGGGGATATCAGGGTTCCAAATAGCATCCAAAAGTAAATCAGAATCCGAGGCAAAGGATTACTCAAAATTCCAATTTATTAAGAGAGCCATGTTGGTACATCTGGGAAAAGCTGAATCTGAAAACTTCCAGGTTTTCCCACCCAGTTGAAAGTTCAAGATCCTGCCCCACACAAGTCTATCACATCTTCCACTGTCAAGCTGGCAGTTTCCACCCATACAGTTCCGGCCAGGTGCAGACACAAAGGATAACCTTGGCTTTCTAGAAAGAATGTTATTATGGCTACGTATCATCCAACTCCATATAATCCCCCCTCCCATTTTCCCACAATAGAAAATGATTAGTAGAAAGCGTGGCAGGCCTGAAGTCCAAAAAAAGATGGCTTGCAGACCTGACAGGGGAATTATTATTATTATATACTTTATTCATTAAACATGAAACTCAGCCAACTGAACATTCAAAAATGCATCACAAATACAAGTGTCTGGTGCTAATGGTTGATACGGTTTGCTGCCAGCGTCCTAGGTACCAACCAAGTATCTTCTTAAAATATAAGATGTTCCGAGTAGCGCAGTTTTTTGCAGTTCCGCCTGTGTTATTGCAGGAAGCTTCTTTGTTGTTGTTGTTGTTGTTGTTGTGGTGGTGGTGGTTGTGATTGTTGTTATTGATTTAATTTTCAATTCGATACAGAGCCTAAGACTGGTAAAAGCTTAACAGTTCAAGTCCTAACCCAAGGACCTAAGAGCTATTAAGATAACATCTGAGATCACAGGTAGTCCTCGACTTACACCCACAATTGAGTCCAAAGTTTCTATTGCTAAGTTAGACATTTGTTAAGTGAATTTTGCCCCATCTTTACAACTTTCCTTGATGCCGTTATTAAGTGAATCACTGCAGTTGATAAATTAGAAACCTATTTGTTAAGTGAATAGGGCTTTCCCATTGCCAAAAGATTGGGTGTAAGTGATCCCATAATATTAGGACACTGCAATGGTCATAAGCAGAGGTAGTATTCAGCAAATTCTGGAGAAATGATAGCGGAAATTTTGAGTAGCTCGAAGAACCAATAAATACCACTTCTGACTGGCCCCGCCCCCATCTATTCTCTGCCTCCCGAGTCCCAGCTGATCGGGAGGGAAGGGAGATTTTACAGTATCCTTCCCCTGGAGTGGGGAGGGAAGGGAGATTTTGCAGTATCCTTCCCCTGCCATGCCCACCAAGCCACACCACGGCCACTAAGCCATGACACGCCCACCACAGAACCGGTAGTAAAAAAATTTGAATCCTACCACTGGTCATAAGTATGAACCAATTGCTAAGCATCTGAATTTTGATGACGTGATCATGGGGATGCTACCAAGGTTGTAACTGTAACTCACTTTTTTCAATGCTGTTGTTACTTGGAATAGTCACTCAATGAACTGTTGTAAGTCGAGGACTACACCTAGACCTATAGGCAGTTCCGAGTAGGGTGGTTTTTTGCAAAGTCAGGCTATTCAGGTCTAATAAGTTCAAAATTTCCATCTATGTAGGCAGCCCTTCGGGTATTGCTCCAAGGGCTCCTATTACTATTGGCGCAGCCATTGATTTCTTCCTCCACAATCGCTCAACTTCAATTTGCGAATCACGTTATTTTCTTATGTTTTTTTCTAGCTGTTCTCTTCGTGCGTCACTCATTGCACTGCTAGCCA
Source organism: Natrix natrix natrix (assembly GCA_029891615.1). Taxonomy (NCBI): domain Eukaryota; kingdom Metazoa; phylum Chordata; class Lepidosauria; order Squamata; family Natricidae; genus Natrix; species Natrix natrix. The sequence continues at coordinate 1,795,740 of JAKRSK010007241.1, forward strand.
GATGGATTGGGTATTTTTTTTAATCCACATATCAAGTCCTTCCCACTGACCTGAGATAGGCAGATGTGGATGTTTGATAGTGTTGAATATATCGTCATAGGATGTAAGCATTTTCAATTGCTTTTTGCAATTGACTGGTGATTGATTTTGTTATCTGCTTTGATTGTTCTTTTTTTAAATGTACTGGCTATGTGATACCTTGCCATGCAATGTCTCTTTTCTATAACAGAACATCAGAGTTGGAAGGGGCTTTGAAGGTCTTCTAGGCCAACCCCCTGCTCAAGCAGGAGCTCCTATACCATTTCAGACAAATGGCTGTCCTGTCTCTTCTTAAAAGCCTCCAGTGTTGGAGCATTCACAATTTCTGAAGGCTAGTTGATCCACTTGTTAATTGTTCTCACTGTTAGGAAATTTCTCCTTAGTTCAAGGTTGCTTGTCTCCTTGATTAGTTTCCATCGATTGCTTCTTGTCTTGCCTTCTTGTGCTTTGCCTCTTCTTTGTGGCAACCCCTGAGATATTGGAACACTGCCATCATGTCTCCCCTAGTCCTTCTTTTCATTAAACTAGACATACCCAGTTCCTGCAACCGTTCTTCATATGTTTTAGTCTCCACTCCCCTAATCATCTTTGCTGCTCTTCTCTACACTCTTTCTAGAGTCTCCACATCTTTTTTACGTTGTGGCGACCAAAACTGAATGCAATATTCCAAGTGTGGCCTTACCAAGGCATTATAAAGTGGTATTAACATTTCACGTGATCTTGATTCTATCCCTCTGTTGATGCAGCCTAGAACTGTGTTGGCTTTTTTGGCAGAATAGTTGCAGAAACTGGGTATGTCTAGTTTAATGAAAAGAATGATTAGGGGAGACATGATAACAGTGATCCGATATCTCAGGGGCTGCCACAAAAAGAGAAAGTCAAACTATTCTCCAAAGCACCTGAGGGCTTGGCAAGAAGCAATGGGTGGAAACTAATCAAGGCGAGAAGCAACCTAGAACTAAGGAGGCATTTCCTGACAGTTAGAACAATTAACCAGTGGAAAAACTTGCCTCCAGAAGTTGTGAATGCTCCAACACTGGAAGTCTTTAAGAAGATGTTGGATAATCATTTGTCTGAAGTGATGTAGGGTTTCCTGCCTAAGCAGGGGGTTGGACTAGAAGACCTCCAAGGTCCCTTCCAACTCTGTTATTCTAAATAAATCATCTTGCCCCAAGGAGAACTCTTTGCTTGTACGAATAATTTGCCAGTACGTGTTTAATAGTGCAAATGTGTAGCTGCAGGAAAGCTTTTCAAAAGCCAGCCACCCAAGCTTAGGTTAATTTAACCACCGTCTCAGCCCAGCTGAAGTGTCCTGTCCCCTTTCAATTGCCTCTAAACTCCAGTGATGAAGTGACTCTTTGCCCCCCCCTCCTCCCACACACACACAAAGACACACTCTTGCCTCAGCTCCAAGGTAACGGATCTGTCTGATTGGTCCCTGCCCCTCCAGCACGCCGTTACCATGGGAACGCCTTCCCTTGCACAAGGTTGTTTGCAGGCAGCCACTGCCAGACGGGATGATTGGCACTTGGGCTACCCGGCCGTTACCCATTGGGATTGCAGGCAGACATCGGATACTCCAGGCTCTTATTACATTGTTACACAAATCAACTATCTTGCCACTTCACAGCACTTGAGGGGGAAATTGCTGTCCGGGCTTTTGAAAAGGGCTCCGGGGTGTGTGTGTGTGTGTGTGTCTGTGTGTGAATAAGGAGGGGAACGGAAGGCTGCAGGCGCGTAGATGGGGTGGCATTGTTGCAAGACCGGGGAGTGGATGCTACTTTAAAAAGGGCCTTTTTGTTATGGCTTTTTTTTCCCTTGGGGGCACAGAATTCCTGACGCGAAATCTATTTATTTTATTTATTTACTTGTCAATCGTTTCCGAGGTAATACGCATAAGAATAAACATGAGTATGAATGAAAATGGGTATGAATAAATGGGGACAGTAGGACAGAGATGGTAGGCAGGCACGCTGGTGCGCTTATGCCAGGGGTGTCCAAACTTGGGAACTTTAAGACTTGTGGACTTCAATTCCCAGAATTCACCAGCCGGCTGGCTGGGGAATTCTGGGAGTTGAAGTCCACAAGTCTTAAAGTTCCCAAGTTTGGACACCCCTGGCTTATGCACTCCCCCTGACAGACCTCTTAGGAATGGGGTGAGGTCAGAAGTAGACAGTTTAAAGTTCAAGTTTTGGGGATATTAAGATGTAACAACAGAGTCGGGTAGAGCATTCCAGGCGTTGACCACTCTGTTGCTGAAGTCATATTTTCTGCAATCAAGTTTGGAGCGATTTACCTTGAGTTTGTATCTGACAGGAACTTCTGATCCAGAAAAGTTTTAGAGCAGAGGTGTCAAACTTGATTTCATTGAGGGCCGCATCAGGGTTGTGTTTGACCTCGTTGGTGGGGGGGGGCTGGGGGTGGCCCAGCTTGACATCACTCATGTCAGGGACGCCTGTCAGCCCGTTTTTAGCTGCGACAACCTCCTGCAACACTCTGTCAGCGAAAATGGAGCTCTGAAGGGCCCCAACCTTCATTTTTGCTGGCAGAGGCACTGCGGCAGTGGTGGGTTATGACCGATAAGCCCCGGTACGGGGGTACCGGTGCCTGCCGGGAGCACCGAGTACCATTCTAGTACGATGCTCTGGAGGGCCTGCGCACGCTCCTTACCAGTATTTGAGCTGTTTGGGGTTGTACGGTGCCTGTGCGATGCGCTGCCGAGCAGTTGGAGTGTCATGGAGTGTTGCAGGCGGTAAGTATGCATGTGCACGCTGCGCACATGCACACATGTGCTGCACACATTCATGTGGATGCCCGACCCCGTTGCACCGTACAGGTTGCAACAGGATCCGGAACCCACCACTGCCCTGTGGGCCAGTCCTTCGCTGTTTCCAAGGTGGCTTATAGGAAGACCTCAACTTATAGCCACTCATTAAGTGACTGTAATTACAACGGCACTGAAACAAGCGATCAAAATTAAGTCACTTGGCAGCCAGCATGCATTCTGGGGTCATGTGATCATTTTTGGGACCTTTCCAGAGAGTTTCTGACAAGCAAAGTCAATAGTGGAAAGCTGGATTTGTTTAACGGCCATACGATTCACTTAACAACTGCAATGATTCGCTTAACAAGTGTGGCAAAAAAATATATCCTAAAATTGGGTGCAACTCACTTAACAGCCAACTTGTTTAGCAGTGGAAATCCGGGTCCCAATTGTGGTCATAAGTTGAGAACCACCTGTCCAGGTAGTCCTCAAGTTACAACCACAATTTAGCCCCAAAATTTTATGCTTCCAAATGAAACATTTGTTAAGTGAGTTTGCCCCATTTTTCAACTTTTTTGCCACAGTTGTTAAGTGAATCACTGCAGTTGATGAGTTAGTTACACGGTTGTTAAGTGAACCACTGCAGTTGATAAGTTAGTAACACGGTTGTCAAGTGAATCACTGCAGTTGATAAGTTAGTAACACGGTTGTCAAGTGAATCACTGCAGTTGATAAGTTAGTAACACGGTTGTTAAGTAAATCACTGCAGTTGGTAAGTTAGTAACACGGTTGTTAAGTGAACCACTGCAGTTGATAAGTTAGTAACACGGTTGTTAAGTGAACCACTGCAGTTGATAAGTTAGTAACACGGTTGTTAAGTGAACCACTGCAGTTGATAAGTTAGTAACACGGTTGTTAAGTGAATCACTGCAGTTGATAAGTTAATAACACGGTTTTTAAGTGAATCACTGCAGTTGATAAGTTAGTAACATGGTTGTTAAGTGAATCACTGAACTTGATAAGTTAGTAACACGGTTGTTAAGTGAACCACTGCAGTTGATAAGTTAGTAACACGGTTGTTAAGTGAATCACTGCAGTTGATAAGTTAGTAACATGGTTGTTAAGTGAACCACTGCAGTTGATAAGTTAGTAACATGGTTGTTAAGTGAACCACTGCAGGTACCCGGTGCTCCGGCCAGCCACTGGTATGCCGGTACCGTGACGTACCGCCTGCAACCCACCCCTGCTGCTATGGTAGTGTGGACAGTGGCTAGAATTCACTTTCTTCAATCCATTGTAACTGGTCACTAAGTGAACTGTTGTAAGTGGAGGACTACCTGTATAGCATCTATTATCTTGAATTATGTGATTTCTCCTGAAACATTCTTATGGCTGACTACTCTTTTCAAAAGATCCAGTTGTTAAGGATCAGATATTAAAGGTTATGTATGGCATCTTTGCAATGAGAGAAATTCATATTAGGTAAGGTACTATTTTAACCCTTAATTGCTGATAGTTTCCTAATTGGGCATTCACATGGGGAAAAAAAATTCTCCTTTCTTAAAATCCTGAAATGAGGGATGTCACTAGAAATAGGTTTGCAATTTGGGATGGCTGGACTGCAAATAATTTATCATAGTGATCAGTGGTGGGATTCAAATTTTTTTACTACCGGTTCTGTGGGTGTGGCTTGGTGGGTGTGGCTTGGTGGGCATGGCAGGGGAAAGATACTGCAAAATCCCCATTCCCTCCCGATCAGCTGGGACTCAGAAGGCAGAGAAGAGATGGGGCGGGGCCAGCCAGAGGTGGTATTTTCCAGTTCTCCGAACTACTCAACATTTCCACTACTGGTTCTCCAGAACTGGTCAGAACCTGCTGAATGCCACCTCTGATGGTGACTGTACTGATTTAAAATTTTAAAAAGTCCAGTCTATAGTTACAAACAAAAGATCTAAGATTTAAACATAAGAAAACCCACTGCTGATTAAAAACAACAGTTAAAGCAACTATTTCCTGGAATAAAATACATGTTCAACGAAACAGTATGTGAGTGTGTTTGTGTGTGTGTGTGGGTGGGTGGGTGGGTGTCTGCGCATCCAATATTTTCTGTTCTTGGTTAAATTTGCATTGCCACCAAATCTATGCAGTCACGCACCAGCTTACGATAGAAAGCCATCGTAAAAATCCCTACAGTAAATGTAACACCAAAATATATCCACAGTAAACAATGTAAACTATAAAGCATCGACAGTAACACCATGAACAATAACAATTCCACAGCACACAATTATTCTGTTACTTCCCTCTGTCAAAACATAACATAAAAGTACTTACTTCTAAGAACTATAAAGTGCCAGATGCATTTGTAGACATATATAAATTATTGGGATAAACTAACGATTTATATAGTCTTTGTGCGGTCAAAAGAAAGGAAGGAACGCTACACTGAATCCGGTCCATTTTGCAGCATTTAAGTACGGTACTAATTAAAATTTCTACCCATTTGAAACCCACACCACAAACAATCTACAATTAAAGTATAAATATTCCCTTAACAGGCTTCATGTCCATGTTAAAAAAAATGTCTTAGCTAACTTTGCTTCATTATAGGTAGTCCTCAACTTACAACAGTTTTTTTACAGCGGCCCTAAAAAAAGTGACTTATGGCTGTTTTTCACAATTTCGACTGGTACAGCATCCCCATGGTCTCATGATCAGACGCTTGGCAACTGACTCATATTTATGACAGTTGCAGTGTCCTGGGATCATGTGATCCCCTTTTGTGATCTTCTGACAGGCAAGGCCAATGGGGAATTCACTTAACAACAGATTCATTTAACAACAGTTTGACTAATTTAACAACAGTTTGACTAATTTAACAACTGCAGTTATTCACTCAACAGTTGCAAGAAAGGTTATAAAATGGGGGGGGGGGACTCGCTTACCAGTTATCTTGATTAGCAACAGAAATTTTGGGCTCAATTGTGGTCATAAGTCAAGGACTTCCTGTACCTAGGTGGGAAGTGGTATAGGGTTTCCTGCCTGAGCAGGAGGTTGGAGTAGAAGACATCCAAGGTCCCTTCCAACTCTGTTATTCTGTTCTGTTCATCATCATATGCCTGATCTCACAGCTTTTAAACAGAGGATGCTGTTAGCACTGGGCACAGAAATTTTTCTGCTATTTTCTTCACTCAACCTGTTTGAAGACAGTGTGGTTTTGTGTGTATATTTTTCCAAAAATAAAAAGAATTTCAGAGTATTTCTCAAGAAAAAGTTCCTGCATTGATTTAGTACAAAGAGGCAAAGGATACAAGCAAATTGTGTGTCAATTCAAGGAAACACAAGGGTTGTCAACAACATACTGTAGAACTATTAGGCATTATGTACACTGCCAAAGAGTTGAGGCCTTTGAACTATGGTGCTGGAGAAGACTCCTGCGAGTCCCTTGGACTGCAACACGATCAAACCGGTCAGTCTTAGAGGAGATCAACCCTGACTGCTCTTTAGAAGGAAAGATCCTGAAGATGAACTCAAATACTAGTGAGAAGGAAGGACTCACTGAAGAAGAGCCTAATGCTGGGAAAGACTGAGAGCAAAAGAAGAATGGGACGACAGAGAATGAGGTGGCTGGATGGAGTCATTGAAGCAGTAGGAGTGAGCTTAAATGGACTCCAGAGGATGGTAGAGAACAGGAAGGCCTGGAGGAACATTGCCCATGGGGTCACGATGGGTCGGACATGACTTCACAACTAACAACACACTTGCACAGTGAGACTACTACTGACAGCCACAAACATCTCAAAAACTTTAACAAGAACTCTGAAGATTAACAAAGTCCGATTACCTGCAACACCCTATGATTCTGTCCATGCAGGACCATCTAGAAATCAGTTGCCCAAAACAGGGCAAATCAGAAACTTGCCTGGGCCAGGATGTACCATCAATTCTCCTGCAATCTCCTGCCTTCTTGTGGCTTAATTAAAGCCCAAAGGAAAATATCATAAAAGAACTGCTTAAATAAGGTATTTTCAGCAGCACTTACTTGCTGGCTTCAGAATTGCAAATAAAATGTGTTAAATAACAGTTGCTAGGATGTCCCAAAGGTGCTTTTTTCAAGAGGCAACTAGACTTTCTGGCTTTTCTTTGAAGACATTTTGCTTCTCATCCAAGACACCTCTTCAGTTCTGAAGGAGCTTCTTGGATGAGAAGCAAAATATCTTCAAGGAAAAACAAAGAAAGTCCATCAGGGAAGTAACAGGGCTGATAGCTAGGCTCCTGGAAAGAAAAATTCAGAGGTGCAGAAACCAGAAAGTGAACTCAATGCATAAGCAATGTTCTAATCTATAAGAAACATGGCAGCAGCTGGAGTTCTATAGCTGGCAACAAAAGAAGAGCTGAAAAAGCTGGTGTATACAAGACCATGAATGATATGTTTAAGAGAAAGAGAAGCAAGTCTTCTTCTTCTCCTTCTTCTCCTTCTTCTTCTTCTTCTTCTTCTTCTTCCTCCTCCTCCTCCTCCTCCTCCTCCTCCTCTTATTCTTCTCCTCTTCCTCCTCCTCCTCTTTCCTTCTCCTCCCTCTTCTTCTTCCTCTCCCTCCCTCCCTCTCTCACAATGTTAGATTGTGATGAGCAATTGAAACTATTTGTCAGGAGATTCAGAAATGACCAAAGGAAACACTTGTTCACAAAACACATTTGTAAAACTGCAGCAGAAATGGCAACCAGTTTAAGGGGCATCAGACCACTTCTTGGAAGATCAGGATATCAGTGGCTGCTAATACTGACAGTCCTTGACTTATGACCATAACTCGGACCAGAATTTATGTTGCTTTCAGCACGTGAGAACAAAAAGGTTAGCCATCACTGATCTAGCCATTTAAATCAAATGTTCATATGTTACATATTCCTTGTTATAAAGCACCACAAAAAACTTTTTATCTAGTTTAAACTCAAGTAGAAATCCTCCCTGTTAATGAACTGTTTCCTCCCAGAGACTGGATTGAGAGGTGACAGTTTCAATATAGAGGAATGTTAGGTAAAGGTAAAGGTTCCCCTCGCACATATGTACTAGTCGTTCCTGACTCTAGTGGACGGTGCTCATCTCTGTTTCAAAGCTGAAGAGCCAGCACTGTCCGAAGACGTCTCCGTGGTCATGTGGCTGGCATGACTAAACGCCAAAGGCGGACGGAACGCTGTTACCTTCCCACCAAAGGTGGTTCCTATTTTTCTACTTGCATGTTTACATGCTTTCGAACTGCTAGGTTGGCAGAAGCTTGGACAAGTAAGGGGAGCTCACTTGGTTACGCGGTGCTAGGGATTCGAACGACCAAACTGCCAACCTTTCTGACCGACTAGCTCAGCGTCTTAGCCACCGAACCACCGCGTCCCTACCTAAGAGGTGGTAAGAAGTTGTCACCTCTTAATTGAAAACAAGCAGGTTAATAATCCATGTTATAATTTAGAGCTGCAGGCAGAGAAACTGAGGGAGCAACAATGTCTACAAACATCAAAGAGAAATTCTCCAACAATTTCTCAAGGTCAGAAGTCCCTTCTTTGGTACTGCCACTGTAAAGGACCCATAGAAAGAATTCCCACTTAATGCCTTCCTTTAAAGGATCCTAATTACATATTGGTCTTTTTCACACTTCCAGGAAGAATCATAGAAACATGAAGAAACATGATGTATCTATCCACACTGTTAGATCTGGGCAACGAGAGAACAGACTGCGGACACGAAGTGACTTAACAGCTCTTTATTAGTAGTCGTAGTGATCCAGCTTGCTCTGTGGCCGGAGGGTTCCCCTTTTATAGTACTCGGGTACGCCTCTCGACCAATCAGAGCGATACCTGTTTCCCGCTGTAGCAGCGGACCAGAGAGGAGACTTCCTCCGATATATGTTAATATCTAACACCCCTCCCCTCCTAGACGGAACGTTGCGGTTAGTGACATAGTCTTTTAGGTATGTTGGAGTTTGCCTTACTCAGGAGGAGCGTCGTAGTTCGGGTTGGTTAGAAGTGGTTGCAGGATCGGATGCTTTTTCTGCTTCGCGTTCGGGGGTTTTCGTGCCTTCGTTGCTAGGGCGTTCCGGAGTCTGCTCGGCTACGTTGCTTGGGGGTTGCTCTGTTTCGTGCTCGATCTCTCGTTCAGACCTGGGCTCGCAGGTGTCGTAGTTCTCTGTGTTGGGGCTCTCGAGTGCCTGACTTTGCGTTGGTAGGTAGCTCTCGTCCTCGGTTCGAAGGTCTGAGTGTGCTAGGCGACCCCGAAGTTGATCGATGTGCCTTTTCCAGTTCCGCCCATCTTCCAGTTCAAACAGATACGATCGTGGACCCGTGATGCCAATGACCTTTGCCGGCATCCACAATGTCCCCCCTGCATAGTTGTGGGCGTATACTGAATCCCCTATGCTAAAACTCCGAATTTTGCTTGTAGAGTCTGGGGGAGCTGTGGCAGAGTAATTTGGGTGAAGACGGTCCAGGTGAGACCGTAGACGGCGGCCCATGAGTAGTTCAGCGGGGCTCCTACCCGTCGTTGCGCTGGGGGTAATGTGTTGGATCAATAGGTAATGGTCAATGCGTGTTTGCCAATCACCTGGACCCATCCTAGCGAGGGCCTCTTTTGCGAATCGCACCATTCTCTCCGCCTGTCCATTTGATGCCGGATGGAATGGCGCGACGAGGGCATGCCGAATTCCCTGACCTGCTAGATATGTCTCAAATTGCATGGCCGTGAACTGGGGCCCGTTATCGGAGACCAGGAGGTCGGGCAGGCCATGAGTGGCGAAAAGTCGCCGTAGAACCTTAATGACTGCCTCTGCCGTGGTTGAAGTCATTAGGACTACTTCTAGCCATTTCGAGTATGCATCCACAACTATAAGGAAGGTCTGACCTTGGAATGGCCCTGCGAAGTCGATGTGTATTCGCGACCAGGGTGCTTTAGGCTTCTCCCATTCTGTGGCGGGCGCTTCCGGGGGTGCTGGTCTCGATTCCTGGCATGGGTCGCAAGTGGCCACCCATTCCTCTATTTCTTTATCCATGTTTGGCCACCAAACGTAACTTCTTGCTAACGCCTTCATCCTAACAATCCCCGGATGACCAACATGTAAAGCATCTAATACATTCCTACGCAATGCATACGGAATAACAACTCGATCCCCCCACAATAAACAACCTTGTAACACTGAGAGTTCATCCCGTTTTGACCAAAACACTTTGAATTCCGGGCCCACGTTTCCCTTCGGCCACCCCCTCCAAACCCAAGTTTGAACTTGCTTTATTAAACTGTCTTTAGTAGAGAACCTTGCAACATCGAAGGAAGAAACCGGTCCTGAGTCCAAACAATCAATGAGCAGCACCGGTACTTCGGGAGTGGGGTCTGGCAAAAGGTCCGGTAGTGGGCAACGGCTGAGTGCGTCTGCGTGTCCTAGAGTGGAGCCCGGTCGATGAATTAATTTGTATGAGTACGCAGCCAGGAAAACAGTCCACCTGGTCATGCGAGGAGAAAGGGAAACGAGTGGGGCGGTTTCCCGCCAAAAGTCCCAACAGCGGTTTGTGATCTGTAATCAGTTCAAAATCGTGGCCGTAGAGGTATTCGTGGAAACGTTTTACTCCAGCTACAGCAGCTAACGCTTCCCTGTCCATCTGGCTGTAATTCCTCTCGGCCGATGAAAGAGTCCTGGAGTAGAAGGCGATGGGTGCTTCTTTTCCGTCGGGCATCCGGTGGCTGAGGACTGCGCCGACTCCAAAAGGTGATGCGTCGCAGGTCAATACCAGCGGTAGTGTCTGGCTGTATTGGACTAACAGTGAGTCAGTGGTGAGCAGGCGCTTTACTCCGGCAAAAGCTGCAGCTTCGGATCGTCCCCATTTCCATGGTGTGTTCCTCTGGAGTAGACGGTGTAGTGGCTCAGCAACGGTCGCCTTCTGTCTCAGAAAAACGCTGTAGAAGTTAAGTAGTCCGAGGAAGGCCTGCAACTCGGTCTGATTTCGTGGTGTGGGGGCGTCCTGGATCGCCTTAATTTTCTTTGAAGTGGGGTGTATTCCCTGACCATCGATTCTATAACCCAGGAATTCTACGCTAGGCACGTTAATTTGGCATTTTTCCTTTTTGAGGCGGAGACCCTTTTCTCTGATTCTGGCCAAAACAGTTCTGACTCTTTTATTTAATTGCTCCTCGTTTGCAGCGGACACCAAGATGTCGTCAAAATAGGGGACGACTCCCGGTATCCCTTGCAAAAGTCATTCCATGACGCTCTGGAACAATCCTGGAGCAATACTCACACCGAATTGTAGCCGGTTGCATTTGAATGCTCCTCTATGCGTCACTATAGTTTGGGCCTCCACTGTGGCGCTATCTACGGGCAGCTGCTGGTAAGCTTGTGCCATGTCTAATTTAGCAAATACCTTTCCTGGCCCCAACAAGTGCAATAAGTGCTGTACTACAGGCACAGGATATGCGCTTTGTTGTAGTGCGACATTAATTGTGCATTTATAGTCCGCGCATATGCGGACTGATCCATCTGGTTTGACTGGGGTCACGATGGGCGTTTCCCAGCGCGCGTGATCCACCGGCTCAAGGATTCCTTGCTCCACTAACTTATCTATTTCCTTATCTATTTTTGGGCGGAGTGCAAAAGGCACCCGTCTCGGTTTAAGTCGGATTGGCGCCACTTTGGGGTCTAAATTGAATGAAATCGGTTTACCCACATACTTACCAAGACCGGGGCTGAACACATCCTCGAACTCCTTAAAAATCTGCTCAGCGCTGCTGTTTTCCACGGCGTTGATTCCGGTGACTTCTAGCCCCAAGGATTCAAACCAATCCAGTCCTAGGAGGTTTTGTAATGGTGCGCTGGCGATGGTCACGGGCAGCTGGGCTACGATGTCCTTGAAACGGATCTGGAACGTGCCTTGGCCTACGATGGGGACTCGGTTCCCCTGGTAGTCTCGTAGCAGGATGTCTGGAACACGTAGTTGGCTCTTTTTGAGGCTAGGGATAGCCTGTTTCATGGATGCCCATGAAATGATCGTCAGGGACGATCCTGTGTCAACTTCCAGCTCGCAAGGTGAGCCCTCCAAGAGGACTGTGACTTTCAGCTTTTTGGGCCGCTTGGCGCGGACCTGACTTATTGTGGTGAGATATGTTCGCAACTCCTCTCTCTGGGTCAACTCTATCTCAGCATCTGAATCCTGAAAATACTCTCGTTGAGCGTTTTGATAGAACGCTCTTTCAGCTCTTTGTGTGTGATCTCTCTGGGGATACGCTCGCTCAGCTCTTTGGGAATTTTCTCTCTGGGTAAACACTTGTGGATTTCTCTCTGGGCGCCCTTTATGATTTCGCCAAGCCCCTGGGTTGGGCTTCTGTTGGCGGTACATGGGTGGTTTCCTTGAGGCAGGGGCTTCGCTCCGGCACACTCGTGCGATGTGCCCCAGTTTGTCGCAGTGCGAACAAACAACGTTCCTGAACCGACAGGTAGACCGGGGGTGATTCCCTCCGCAGCTTGCGCAGGGCGGCAAACGGGATCCGGGTCTCCCCCCAGGTCTCACGTGACTGCTCCGCATCAGGTGACTTTCCTCGAGCTCGGGATCCCCGAAATCTGGAATGGTGTCCTCGTAGTGGACTCTGGTGTGTCTTGGCGCTGGCTGGCCTGTGTTGAATCCGCGTTGAATGGTCTCCGCTGATCTGTCTGCTGCTTCTGAAGCTCTTGCCTCGTCGAGTACAATCTGTAGGCTTAAATTGGTTTTGGCTAACAGCCGTTTTTGTAGGGAAATGTCTCTCAGCCCGCTAACGAGTCGATCCATAATCTGCTCATCCAGGTCTCTGAATCCACAATGTGTGGCTGCTTTTCGTAGGGCTGCAACGTACTGGTTGATAGATTCTCCCGCCTTCTGGTTCCTCGTGTTGAATGCTTGGCGGCAAACATGGCGGGAAGGTTTTGGCGCGTAATGAGTCTGTAGAGCCTGTTGCAACGCCGCCCATGATACTGCCTGTATTGGAGTAGGCGCGGTGAGGTCTCTGGCCGTGTTGAAGACTTCTTTTCCGCAGTAGCCGAGGAAGATGTTTTTCTTCCGGGCGTCGGTGATCCCCGTGTATTCGTTCGCTTCGAGAAAACACTCGAAACGAATCATGAAGGCCTCCCATTCGTCGTTCTCTGGGTCGAATGGAGCGGGGGGAGTGTGCATCGCCATCTTCTCTCGTTTGAATTTGCCGCGCTGTGGTGACCTGAGATGGCTGCCGGAATTTCTGCCGAATTCCTAGGCTGGATCAAATCCGGAGATTCTGGAGGTAGCGTTCTTCGTCCTATCTGTCTCTCGATCCCATCCTCGTCGCCAATGTTAGATCTGGGCAACGAGAGAACAGACTGCGGACACGAAGTGACTTAACAGCTCTTTATTAGTAGTCAGTAGTGATCCAGCTTGCTCTGTGGCCGGAGGGTTCCCCTTTTATAGTACTCGGGTACGCCTCTCGACCAATCAGAGCGATACCTGTTTCCCGCTGTAGCAGCGGACCAGAGAGGAGACTTCCTCCGATATATGTTAATATCTAACACACACTCTTTGGAAATGTATATGCCAGTAGATGGACTTCTCTCTACAATTAAGATTTTTGTAAGAGAGCTTTCTTCGTAAGAACAGAGTAGGGCTAACCAACCTCAACTTTTGGTGTCATTTTAAAATCTCATTCCAAACAAGGAGTTTAGATCCTTCCCCAGCTAATGGGTTCATCAGAGGGGAGAAAGATAGAGAAAAGAAGGGAGAGAGAGGGAAGGGAAGAGAAGGGAAGGAGAGAGGGAGAGAGAAAGAAGGATGCCAACTAAAAGGAGATGGTTTAAACAGGAAGTAGATTGGCCATGGCTTGTTAAGTCAGCCTCGTTTATTCTCCATCATTGTTATGTGAAGCAGCCAGCAACAGACCATTTCTACAAGGCTGCAATGTATAAATGACAGGAAAACCTTGCTCTCAATTTTTAGACCTATGAATCATTTCATCCAGTTTCTGCATTTAATCTTGCTTTTTGCAATGCAGAGGGAAAAAAATCCATTTATACAGGCATTTAAATTCTTAAAATGTGCTTCTACCTCTTCTTGTAAACTTCCTGAGCAAAAGGACAGCAGAAATATTTATTTTAATCAAGTAAAGAAGGAGATAATAAGCCTCACCTGCTTTGCAAGCTTTTTACATGGGTTGCAGTCAGATGTGAGTAATTGTAATTCTTGCTTATTTTATTTAGCAGAATACAAAACAAACAGCAGTGAGAAACAAAATGCAATCAAATCATGGAGAAGCAGCTACTGATCACTAGAAGTTGAACACGACTTCATAGGCATATTAGTCAACAAATACAAGCAAAACAACGGAATGATTCTTGAGGAATGTATCTTGTCCTTTTATGTACACTGAGAGCATATGCACCAAAGGCAAATTCCTTGTGTGCCCAATCACACTTGGCCAATAAAGAATTCAATTCAATTCAATTTCAATTTCAATTTCTATTCTAAAAGATACTAGTCACCACAAAAGACATCTCTCTGAAAATATTTTGGTCCACAATTGAAATCCTTTTTTTTTTTGGCAAAAATCCAAGTGTTTGGGACAATGTTTTAAGTTCCTGTCTTTTACTGGTCATTGTGGAAACTGCTGTTCCAGTAAAAAAACTTTCAAAATTATGCACTAGAACCATGAAGGGCTGCTTTATATTGCTGCAATATGTCTCCAGTTAATTTCAATCTATTAGAAGATATCAAAGGAAGTGCTCCTCAAACTATTGGGATCTTGAAGTTAAATCTTCTGACCACTCTAAAGCAGCAACTCCCAACCTTCCTTAAGAGCTTGAAGACTTGGCTCTCCCTGTTGGCTTGGGGCCCCAATGGGAATGCACTATTTTAGAATAAAATAGAGACGGAAGGGACCTTGAGGTCTTCCTTTTAGTCCATCCACCTGCTCAAGCAGGAGAACCTATACCATTACAGATAAGTGGCTGTCTAGTCTCTTCTTAAAAACCTCCAGTGATGGAGCGCCCATGATTTCTGAAGGCAAGCTATTCCACTAGTTAATTGTCCTCACTGTTAGGAAGTTTCTCCTTAATTCCAGGTTGCTTCTCTCTTTGATTAGTTTCCAACCATTGTTTCTTGTCCTGCTCTCAGGTGCTTTGGAGAATAATTTGACCTCCCTCTTCTTTGTGGCAGCTCTTCAAATACTGGAACACTGCTATCATGTTGCTCCTAATCCTTCTTTTCAAATCCTCCAATCACTCTTTGTATGTTTTAGTCTCCAGGCCTTTGATCATCTTATTTGCTCTTCTCTGAACTTTTTCCAAGGTATCAACATATTTTTTGTAGTATGGGTTGGTGACTAATACTGGTTGCAGTATTCCAGGTGTGGTCTTACTAGGGCTTTGCAAAGCAGCACTAATACTTCATGTCAGTGGTGGGATTAAAATAATTTACAACCGGTTCTCTGCCCTAATGATTTCCTCCAACAACCAGTTCACCAAACTGCTCAGAAAGTTAACAACCGGTTCTCCCAAAGTGGTGCGAACCGGCTGAATCCCACCCTGGCTTCACGTGATCTTGATTCACTGGTGCGATAGTCATACCTTCCAGGTTATAAGTCACTTTTTGTCCATGGTAACACAAACAAACATAAGCGAAGGGCTACCTATATTATCCTTTCTCATCATTGTCTTTCCCCAGTTTTAAGAGAAGAAATTAAGTCATGAAAGACACGCTTGGGGCTATTTCCAATCAATCTTGTTTCTTCTTTAGGAACCTGTCTGGTCAATGAACTAGGCTAGAATCATTTGCTATTCAAAGTCCTTTCACATCTAAAATATTGTTCAAGTTATTTTTGAACCAAGCCCGAAGCAAAATAAAAACCTTTGCTCTTTCACACGCATATAAACAGCCACCGCCATACCCCCTCCTTCAATTCATAGAACCTGCTGTGATTTCTAATTTCGAACTGGCAAAACATAATCTGTTGCAATTTGCATTAAAATGAGCAGCCCCTTGCAGGACCATATTAAACCTGAAATCTGCATGCTACATCGGCCAAGTAATAAGTTTGTCTCCCAGATGTTCCTGCCTGTAAAACACACAAAGAACCAGCAGATTATAACGAGAAGATTTGGACACTTCTGTGAAAGCACATCAACGATTAGAGCATTTCAATCCTCTCGTTGTAGATCAAACAGAATAGAACGTACATGACAGCATCAGAACTGGCAGACAAATGATATCAGCCAGTCATTCTGAGGCTGCAGGGTCAGAGGCCAAATTAAGGCTATAGTTCACGCATTTCTTGGGGAAAGGAAGAAAGGCAAACTCTTAAGAGGAAGGGGATTAAACTGGTTGAGGCTGATTGCTCACTGGTGGAATTTGGAGTCTTCTATAAAAGCAGAAATTATTTTGTTTTGACTCTGGATATGCCCAACTCTTATTATTTAGTCCTTTTATTACCTTTTTCACTTCCCTGCTTTTATTTGATTATTATTATTATTATTCATTAAACATGTCAACTGAACATTTAACAATGTGTCACAAATGCCATTGACTGGTGCTAATGGGTGATACGGGTTGCTGCCAGCGTCCTAGGTATCAACCAAGTATCTTCTTAAAATATACAATGTTCCGAGTAGTGCAGTTTTTTGCAATTCAACTGGTGTTATTGCAGGAAGCTGCAATTTATTGATGTGTTTTGTAAAATTCTTGGACATGGTACCAAGTGCCCTGATGACCATGGGTATCACTGTTACATGTTTCATCCATAGCTGTTTCATCCATCGATGGCCAGGTCGTGATATTTCGTGATTTTTTCCAGTTTTTTTTCCTCGACTCTGGCATCTCCTGGTACAGCGATATCAATAAACTATACATTTCGGACCTCTACAACCGTGATGTTTGCTGTGTTGTGTTCCAAATGACGATCCATCTGTATTCAAAAGTCCCACGGGATCATCACTGTCTCATTTTCAGTTACTTTTTCCAATTTATGTTCCCATGGCTTTTTGGATACAGGTAGGGCATATATTTTTTACATAGTGACCGGTGGATTAATTTAGCAATTTGATCATGTCTAGCCTTGTAATCAGTTTGCGTGATTTTTTTTTACACTCACATATTAAGTGTGAAACAGTTTCAACTTTGTCATTGCAAAGTTGGAAGTTTGGATTGTCGGTGGATTTTTGTATCTTCGCTTTCATGGCATTAGTTTGTAATGCTTGTTCTTTAACAGCAAGTAAATATTATTATCAAGCGCCTACCAGAGGTGGGTTCCTACCAGTTCAGCCCAGTTGGGCCAAGTAGGAGGATACTCTGCAGCAGGAGGATACTGACTCAGGCTCTGAGGAGGGTGAACTCAGGGAGGAAAACCTTTCTGAGGATGAAGGCATGCCTCCCTCTAAGCCTTCCTTCTCTGGTCTGTCCCAACCATCTTTGTTTAAGTCCTTACTATTTAAGGCTAAGGCCTCTGCAAAGTTTGGAGACAAGACCTCAAAGCCAGTGGCGCAACCTCAGGAGTTTTCTGTTGAGACAATATTTGAGGAAGAAGCTATCGAAGCGGACACAGTGCCCACTCCTAAGTTCTTCCTTGAACCTGGTCAAGCGACAGTGGGCGTCCCCCACCTCGGGGTCTATGTAGGTAGCAACTTGGCCAGCCACGCTCCTGAACTGGTTCTCTCGGCAGGGCCATAGGTCCCGCCATCTTGTTTTTTGCTTCTGCGCATGTGCAGAAGCATTTTTTAAAGCACTGTGCATGCACGCATAGCGCACATCAAGGGTGCATGCGCAGCACGTCCCTGAGCGAACTGGCAGTAGCAGCAGCCAGAACACACCTTTGGCGCCTACTACTGTTGCTTGCCTTTGCTGCAGTTGTTCTATTTCTATTTGTAGGACTTTGTATTTTGTTATCTTCTCCTATTCTTTCCTTTCTATTCTACTGTCTCCAGGCACTGGAGAGACTTTTTCATCTTTCTTATCGACAATTGTTAAGTCTGGGGTGTTATGTGGCAGGTGTCGATCTGTTTGAATTGTAAAGTCCCAGAGCAATTTAACTTCTTCATTTTCTACGACTTTCTCTATGTTATGGTCCCATCAGTTTTTTTTTATTATTATTATTGCATCAACAGAATTGTATCACAGTGGCCAGTTGTTTTGCCGGATTTGGCATTAATTACTAGTCATTACCACCCAGGGGCCTAGGACGTCGTAACGTATTTTCGTATTATTATTATTATTATTATTATTATTATTATTATTATTATTATTATTATTATTATTATTATTATTATTATTTTCTCTGTTGCCCTGAAAGTACACTGAGTGCTTCTATACTGGAGACAAATTCCCTGTATGTCTACTCATATGTTGACATGGAGGGAGGTATGCAATGGAGTTCCCCAAGGCTCTGTTTTAGGCCCAGTACTCTTCAACATCTTCATCAATGATTTGGACGAGAGGATAGATGGGGAACTCATCAAATTTGCAGATGACACCAAGCTGGCAGGAATAGCCAACACTCCAGAAGATAGGCTTAAGATACAGAAGGATCTTGACAAACTTGAACATTGGGCACTATCTCATAAAATGAAATTCAATGGTGAATTCTACAATTAGGCAACAAAAATGGAATGCACAGGTACAATATAGGTGGTACCTTGCTCAGTAGTAGTAATTGTGAAAGGGATCTTGGAGTCCTAGTGGATAACCATTTAAATATGAGCCAGCAGTGTGCAGCAGCTGCCAAAAAAGCCAACACAGTTCTAGGCTGCATAAATAGAGGGATAGAATCAAGATCACATGAAGTGTTAATACCACTTTATAATGCCTTGGTAAGGTCACACTTGGAATACTGCATTCAGTTTTGGTCGCCACGATGTAGAAAAGATGTGGAGACTCTAGAAAGAGTGCAGAGAAGAGCAGCAAAGAGGATTAGGGGAGTGGAGGCTAAAATATATGAAAAACAGTTACAGGAACTGGGTATGTCTAGTTAAATTGAAAAAAAGGACTGGGATGACATGATAGCAATGTTCCAATATCTCAGGAGCTGCCACAAAGAAGAGGGAGTCAAACTATTCTCCAAAGCACCTGAGGGCAGGACAAGAAGCAATGGGTGGAAACTAATCAAGGAGAGAAGCAATCTAGAATTAAGAAGAAATTCCCTGCAGTTAGAACAATAAATTAGTGGAACAACTTGCCTCCAGAAGTTGTAAATGCTCCAACACTGGAAGGTTGTAAGACGAGATTGAACAGTCATTTGTCTGAAGTGGTGTAGGGTTTCCTGCCTAAGCAAGGGAGTGGACTAGAAGACTTCCAAGGTCCCTTCCAACTCTGTTATATTCTGTTATACTTGGCTGATAAAGTACTCTGGATTAAAGCAATGCAAACTGAATTAAAGTTACATTGAAACCTTTCAGAAATGCAGTGGTTTTGGAATCAACAAATCAACAAGACTTTCCAATGAAGAATTATATTTAAATTAAATATTAAAGGTCCTCATATTAAACGTTACAAAACAATTTGGCCCTTTTCACTGTGCTCAGAGAGCTTAAAAGATAAGGAGAAACAGCTTGATGTCCCTCTTGAGTGTGGATAGTGAGGTTTTAATTGCTTAGAGATGGGGTTTTTTATTTAATGTTTCCCTTCTTTTTAATATTGCTGATAAGATAGATAATTAAAACAATTTTAAGAGTCATCAGCTGCAGTGCTAAACTCACTGGTCACACTTCTTCTTAGAACCGGGTTGATGTAACACAATTTTGTGCTGGGAGAAAAGCTATGTGCATGAGAAAATTTCATCCATAAATCACAACGATGCACAGCAAATTTTGTTTAAAAATGAAAAAAAAGATAATGTATCCCATAGATAGATAGGGACATATATGCAGACATATAGCAATATATTATACAGGAGATCATCATAAACATGTGTGCATACTGATGCTTCAGAAGAATTCCACTAGGATCTTGGAAGTAAATTTCATTCCCTCATGATTCTGAATAGACTAGAATGGAATGGAATAGAATAGAATAGAATAGAACAGAACAGAACAGAACAGAACAAAACAGAACACAGGACAGGATAGGATAGGAGAGGAGAGGAGAGGAGAGGAGAGGAGAGGAGAGGAGAGGAGAGGAGGGTTAGAAGAGAAGTGCTGGAAGAGACATTGGAGGTCTTCTAGTCCAACCTCCTGCTTAGGCAGGAAACTCTGTAAAAGTTCAGACAAATGGTTATCCAATCTCTTCTTAAAACCTTCCAGTGTTGGAGCATTTACAACTTCTGGAGGCAATTTGTTCCACCGATTAACTGTCAAGAAATTTCTCTCTAGTTCTAGGTTGCTTCTCTACTTGATTAGTTTCCACCCATTGCTTCTTGTTCTGCCCTCGGGTGCTTTGGAGAATAGCTTGACTCCCTCTTCTTTGCGGCAACCCCTAAAATATTGGAACACTGCTATCATGTCACCCCTATACTAAATCCATAGCAAGATGAACACTAGTAGGAATTTATCTTTAGAACGTATGCATATACAGGTTGAGCCCTGGTGGTGCAGTGGTTAAAGTGCACTATTGCGATTTAACACTATTGCGATTGACTCAGCCCCTCCATCCTTCTGAAGTCGGTAAAATGAGAATGAGGTGGCTGGATGGAGTCACCGAAGCAGTAGGCATGAGTTTAAATGGACTCCAGAGGATGGTAGAGGACAGGAAGACCCGGAGGAGCGTTATCCATGGCGTCGCGGTAAGTCGGACAGGACTTTGCAACTAACAACAACAGCCCAGAGAGCAGTGCTGGGAGCAGTAGTGGAGCAGTATATAAGCCTAAGTCAGGGGTGCCCAACTCCTGGTCTGTGGATCGATACCAGCCCATGGTCTGTTGGAAACCAAGTCATGAAAGCGGCAGGGAAAAGCACGAAGCTTCATTTGCACATGGGCACGATCTGGGATGTGTGCATAAAACCATCCACTCCCCTGCTGGTGCTACCGCTACTGTGAAGCCAGAAAGGTTGAGGACTGGTGGTCTAAGCGCTATAGCCAGCCCCTCACCTACAATAATTTGTTTTAGCAACTGTTGAAAGGCACAATGGCCAAAGGGGTGGGAGGGAGAAATGGCTTCTGACTGGCTCTCAGAGAACTATTGCAGCATCCTTACAGTCACACAATCAAAATTTGGGGGCGTGGCAAACAACATTTACTCACAACGGTTGCAGCATCCCGGAGTCACGTGATTGGCACTTGCAACTTTCACAAGAAAGTCAATGTAGGAAAGTGGATTCATTTAACATTTGTGCAATTCACTTAACAATTGCCATGCAGTTGCAATAATGTGCTTATCAATTGTGGCAAAAAAAAGCGCCCATACCGTTCTTTTCGGAGTATAAGATGTGTTAAATCTGGGCAACGAGAGAACAGACTGCGGACACGAAGTGACTTAACAGCTCTTTATCAGTAGTAATAGTGATCCAGCTTGCTCTGTGGTCGGAGGGTTCCCCTTTTATAGGGATCGGGTACGCCCCTCGACCAATCAGAACGATACCTGTTTCCCGCTGTAGCAGCGGACCAGAGAGGAGACTTGCCACGATATATGTTAATATCTAACACCCCTCCCCTCCTAGACGGAACGTTGCGGTTAGTAATATAGTCCTTAAGATACGTTGGTGTTTGCCTTACTCGGGTGGAGCGTCGCAGTTCGGGTTGGTCAGAAGTAATTGTAGGATCGGTTTCTTTCTGTGTTTCGTCTCTGGGCGTTTGCAGGCTCTCGTTGCCTTGGCGTTCGGGGATCTGCTCGCTTTTGTTGCTTGGGGGTTGTTCTGTTTCGTGCTCGACCTCTTGTTCTGTCCTTGGCTCGCAGGTGTCGTAGTTCTCTGTGTTGGGGCTCTCGAGTGGCTGGCTTTGCAATGGCAGGTAGCTCTCGTCCTCTGTTCGTAGATCTGAGTGCGCCAGGCGACCCCGTAGTTGGTCGATGTGCCTTTTCCAGTTCCGCCCATCTTCTAGTTCCAACAGATACGATCGTGGACCCGTGATGCCAATGACCTTTGCCGGCATCCACAATGTCCCCCCTGCATAGTTGTGGGCGTATACTGAATCCCCTATTCTAAAACTCTGAATTTTGCTTGTAGAGTCTGGGGGAGCTGTGGCAGAGTAATTTGGGTGAAGACGGTCCAGGTGAGACCGTAGACGGCGGCCCATGAGTAGTTCAGCGGGGCTCTTACCCGTCGTTGCGCTGCGGGTAATGTGTTGGATCAATAGGTAATGGTCAATGCGTGTTTGCCAATCACCTCGACCCATCCTAGCGAGGGCCTCTTTTGCGAATCGCACCATTCTCTCCGCCTGTCCATTTGATGCCGGATGGAATGGCGCGACGAGGGCGTGCCGAATTCCCTGACCTGCTAGATATGTCTCAAATTGCATGGCCGTGAACTGGGGCCCGTTATCGGAGACCAGGAGGTCGGGCAGGCCATGAGTGGCGAAAAGTCGCCGTAGAACCTTAATGACTGCCTCTGCCGTGGTTGAAGTCATTAGGACTACTTCTAGCCACTTGGAGTATGCATCCACAACTATGAGGAAGGTCTGACCTTGAACTGGCCCTGCGAAGTCGATGTGTATTCTCAACCAGGGTGCTTTAGGCTTTTCCCATTCTGTGGCGGGCGCTTCCGGGGGTGCTGGTCTCGATTCCTGGCATGGGTCGCAAGTGGCCACCCATTCCTCTATTTCTTTGTCCATGTTTAGCCACCAAACGTAACTCCTTGCTAACGCCTTCATCCTAACAATCCCCGGATGACCAACATGTAAAGCATCTAATACATTCCTACGTAAAGCATACGGAATAACAACTCGATCCCCCCACAATAAACAACCTTGTAACACTGAGAGTTCGTCCCGTTTTGACCAAAACACTTTGAATTCCGGGCCCACGTTTCCCTTCGGCCACCCCCTCCAAACCCAAGTTTGAACTTGCTTTATTAAATTGTCTTTAGAAGAAAACCTTGCAACATCGTAGGAAGAAACTGGTCCTGAGTCCAAACAATCAATGAGCAGCACCGGTACTTCGGGAGTGGGGTCCGGCAAAAGGTCCGGTAGTGGGCAACGGCTGAGTGCGTCTGCGTGTCCTAGAGTGGAGCCCGGTCGATGAATTAACTTGTATGAGTACGCAGCCAGGAAAACAGTCCACCTGGTCATGCGTGGAGAAAGGGAGACTGGAGTGGGGCGGTTTCCCGCCAAAAGTCCCAACAGCGGTTTGTGATCTGTAATCAGTTCAAAATCGCGGCCGTAGAGGTATTCGTGGAAACGTTTTACTCCAGCTACAGCAGCTAGCGCTTCCCTGTCCATCTGGCTGTAATTCCTCTCGGCCGATGAAAGAGTCCTGGAGTAGAAGGCGATGGGTGCTTCCTTTCCGTCTGGCATCCGGTGGCTGAGGACTGCGCCGACTCCAAAAGGTGATGCGTCGCAGGTCAATACCAGCAGTAGTGTCTGGCTGTATTGGACTAACAGCGAGTCAGTGGTGAGCAGGCGCTTTACTCCGGCAAAAGCTGCTGCTTCGGATCGTCCCCATTTCCATGGTGTGTTCCTCTGGAGTAGACGGTGTAGTGGCTCAGCGACGGTCGCCTTCTGTCTCAGAAAAACGCTGTAGAAGTTAAGTAGTCCGAGGAAGGCCTGCAACTCGGTCTGATTCCGTGGTGTGGGGGCGTCCTGGATCGCCTTAATTTTCTTTGAAGTGGGGTGTATTCCCTGACCATCGATTCTATAACCCAGGAATTCTACGCTAGGCACGTTAATTTGGCATTTTTCCTTTTTGAGGTGGAGACCCTTTTCTCTGATTCTGGCCAAAACAGTTCTGACTCTTTTATTTAATTGCTCC
>JAKRSK010007242.1:0-20937 GCA_029891615.1 Natrix natrix natrix
ATATACACACACATATATATACACACACCTTAAAGTTACAGGACATGAAATCAACTTTGAAGGAGCCAGGTTAATCTCCAAAACAGAACACCTCCACAAGAGAATAATCATGGAAGCCATCGAAATAGAGAAACACCCCCACAACATGAACAAATGTGATGATACCTCCCGCCTACCAAACATCTGGAAACCAGCCCTAGCCAACAAACGAACACCACCCACCACCCAAGCCGTTACAATACAAAACAACAATGCACAAACAGCCTGCACCAATCAGCACCAATCTACCAATCATGATACAACCACACAACCAATCATTCCACTTACTGAAACAAAGCCAGCACCCCATCCCCTCCCACCAAGACTTACAGAAAGACGGCAGCTCCGTTCCCATTTTGAGCCCACGCTTGAAGATGGCAGGTGAGATCCTGCCAAAACGTTGCAAAGACAATCTCAACCTTACACGGGAAAAGACCCGAATACAACAAAACCAGCATATATACATATATATCATACATACACATATTTGTACATAAATATTCACATTCTTCAGTCATCTCTAATGATCTGCTGCCTCTCTCATTTCAGATCCGTCCAGCAATAATGTCAAGAGGTAATTCCTACCAGGGAGTTTTTTTTCAATTCAGTAACTGTGAAGAGTTTTATTTATTTATTTATTTATTATTCATATTTATAGACCGCCCCCTCTCCCGAAAGGGACTCGGGGCGGTGTACAGTCACTAAAATACGTTATAAAATACATGCAAAACAGTTAAATAATTAAATACGTAGGTAGGTGGAGGAGGTTGCAAGACTGTACATGGAATAATAAATATTAAATATAGTATATAGTATAATAAAAATAAAAACTTTAAAAACCCCAAACCCAATTAAAATGAATAAATCCCCGGGAGGTAAAACTAAGAAAGTGCCAGGCCAGCTGATTGAAATAGGTGAGTCTTTAACTTTTGCCGGAAGGAACGGAGGTCGGTGGTAGTTCGAATGTCAGGGGGGAGGTCATTCCAGAGGGTTGGGCCCATCACAGAGAAGGATCTACTCCTAGGTGTCGCCCGCTGGCATTGACCAGCAGACGGCACCAGGAGGAGCCCCTCTCTGTGTGAGCGGATAGGCCGCAGGGACGTATGTGGTAGGATGCGATCCTGCAGGTAACTAGGTCCACTGCCATGGAGCGCTTTAAAGATGGTGATCAATACCTTGAAACGCACCCGAAAGGCCACAGGTAGCCAGTGCAGCTCGCGCAGGAGAGGTGTTACGTGGGAGTAACGTGTACTTCCCATAATAACCCGCGCGGCTGCGTTCTGAACTAGCTGCAGTCTCCGGATGCGTCCCAAGGGAAGCCCCATGTAGAGAGCATTGCAGTAGTCCAGGCGAGACGTCACCAGCGCATGAGTGACCGTGCGCAGGGCACTCCGGTCCAGTAGGGGGCGCAATTGGCGCACCAGGCGAACCTGGTGGAACGCCCCCCTCGCCACGGCTGCCACATGGTCCTCCATTGACAGCCGGGCATCAAGGAGGACGCCCAAATTGCGCGCCCGCTCCACAGGGGACAATTGTTCGCCCCCTATGGCCAGCGATGGAGTCAGCTGGCTGAACCGAGGCGCCGGTAACCACAGCCACTCGGTCTTGGAGGGGTTGAGTTTAAGTCTGTTGTCCCCCATCCAGACCCCGACGGCTTCCAAACACCGGGACATCACTTCGACAGCCTCGTTGGGGTGGTTTGGGGTTGAAATATACAGCTGAGTATCATCAGCGTAAAGATGGTACTCAACCCCAAAACCACGGATGATCTCACCCAGCGGCTTCACATATGCGTTGAACAGGAGAGGCGAGAGGACCGACCCCTGTGGCACCCCACAAGTGAGTGGCCTCAGGGACGATCTCTGCCCCCCTGTCAACACACATTGCTTCCGGTCGGAGAGGTAGGAGCCGAACCACCGCAAAACGGTGCCTCCGACTCCCATCCCCTCCAACCGGCGCAATAGGATACCATGGTCGATGGTATCAAAAGCCGCCGAGAGGTCTAATAGGACCAGGATAGAGGAGCAACCCCTATCTCTGGCCCTCCAGAGATCATCGACCAACGCGACCAAGGCTGTCTCAGTGCTGTGCCCGGGTCGGAAGCCGGACTGGCGTGGGTCTAGATAGTCGGATTCGTCTAGGTGTCGCGGGAGCTGCTGCGCCACCACATTCTCGACAACCTTCGCCAGAAAGGGAAGGTTGGAGACTGGACGATAGTTAGCTAGCTCCATTGGGTCGAGCGCAGGCCTCTTGAGCAAGGGTCTCACCACCGCCTCTTTCAAGGCGGTTGGTAAGTATCCCTCACTCAGTGAGGCGCTCACCAGGCCCAGGAGCCAGCCTCGTGTCACCTCCCAGGCTGCCAGTACCAGCCAGGAGGGGCACGGGTCCGTTAAACAAGTGGTGGGTCGCAGCCGTCCACGCAGCCTGTCCAAATCCTCGGGGGCAACAGAGTCAAACTCCTCCCAGAATGGTCTCTCAAGACTCGCTGTTGGCGGCTCGTCTGGTCCACTGACGGAGGTCCACCCGCTCCGGATCTGATCGATTTTGTCCTGAAGATATTCCCCAAACTCCTCTGCTCTACCCTGTAAGGGTGTCTCCCGCGCCCCCTGCGATAAGAGGGAGCGAGTCACCCTAAACAGGGCGGCAGGGCGGTTATCCGCGGACGCAATAAGAGCAGCACAATGTCTACGTTTGGCCGCTCTTATTGCCACAAGGTAAGTCCGCAAATAGGCTCTTACCTGTGTTCGGTCAGATTCGGAGCGCGAGGATCTCCACCTGCTCTCTAGACGTCTCCTGTGGCGCTTCATCACCCTGAGCTCCTCAGTGAACCAAGGAGCCCGGGTGGGTCGATGCCGCAGGAGAGGTCGCAACGGCGCAACCCGGTCCAAGGCCCCAGTCGTCGCCCTATTCCAGGCAGTCACTAGGTCCTCGGAACGGGAGCGGGACAAGGCTACAGGTATTGGCCCAAGCTCCGTCAGGAATCTATCAGATTCCATCAGGTGCCTGGGGCGGTACCAGTTTATAGAGTCTGGTTCCGCCTCCTCGCGGTGGGGGATAGCGCCAGGGAAGTCCAGCCGGAGGGATGAGTGGTCTGACCATGACAGGGGCGTGATAACTAAATCCCCTATTCCCAGATCACTCGTCCACTGTTCAGATACAAAAATGAGGTCCAGTGTGTGGCCCCCTTCGTGAGTGGGGCCCTGAACTAATTGGGTCAGGTCCATGGCCGTCATGGAAGCCATGAACTCCCGAGCCACCTCGGAAGCCGCTCCCGTTGACGGCAAGTTGAAGTCCCCCATGACCAGAAGTCTGGGAGTCTCAACTGCCGTCGCTGAGATTAGCTCGAGGAGCTCGGGCAGGGCTGCTGATGCATAGCGAGGAGCCAAGTATACAATCAGCAAGCCCCACTGCCTCCCTGGGCCCCAACTCACACCAAGGGACTCACACCCGGGTATCTGAGGAACAGTGAACTCCCTCGGCTCTAAACATTCCCGCATAACCACCGCCACCCCACCACCCTTACCCAGGGCCCGAGGCTGATGGAATGCTCGAAAACCCGGTGGGCACATTTCCATGAGGGGTAAACCACCCTCGTGGCCCAACCAGGTCTCCGTTATCCCTGCAAGGTCTAGTTCCCCCTCTGAGATCAACTCATTAATGAGGGGGGCCTTGTTGATGACAGACCTTGCGTTGCAAAGCATCAGCCGCAGGCCCTGGCTCTGTAGCACCTGTCCACCTAGGCTGCAGGGGTTGGTACAAGCGACCGGGCGTAACCAGCAGCCACGGTCTCCCAACCGACCTTGGGATCTTATCCTGTCCTCGCATCCCCTCCTCCCCGCGACCGTTGTAATAGGACAACCCTCTGCTATCGTGACCTTTATATTCCCCCCCTCCACCGCATCCCCGTCCTTCCTAGACTCACCCGTCTGTCCGGCTCTGGCCGTCCTCCCGGTCTGATTAACCCTCCCCCCCACCCTGGGACCCCCTAAAAACAGTATAAAACATTTTACTAATTGTTTGTTGTTGTTGAGGGGTTGCAAATGAAGGCATGAGTGCATTTTACAAAAAAAGCACATACAAAAAGCAATTTGAGCCCTTCACAGCAAAGCTTTAAGCTAACAAGTGCTAGTTCTCCTAATTTTGGAAGAAGAAAAAAGAATTTCTAAGATGCCTTGAAAACAAGACGTTTCAAAAATGAAAACAAAAGCACCTATTCTTAAACACACGAAGGAAGAATTTGCTTTGTTTACCCAAACTCTAGAATAGGCTCAAGAGAAGAACACCCTGGTCTTTTGCCAAAAATATAAACAATGACATAAAATATTTGGAGATGATGCATGGAATACCATACTGTAAGAATGGAAAACTGTCTGTTTTCATATTCTAAAAGATAATGAAGGAGGCTAAGTTTGGCTATTAATCTTTTTGTTTTGTTTTGTATAGTTTTGTATAAATTACAATCCTTTTTGACAGTACTAACATAACCATTTTTTAATTCAAATGCATTTTTATACATTCCTAATTATTCCTATATCTATACATCTATGTTTCTAAGCTATACATTTCATATTCCTATTATGTTCCATCATGTTCCTTTGATACCAGCTTTCCCAAAATGTATAATATTCTGAGTCATCCTTGTCCCTTAACTCCAATGTGAGTGTATCCATCTCTGTGTAATCAAAAATCTTTGGATTATCAAACAGTCTGTCGGCATGGTATCACTTTTACAACATTGTGTGAGTGCTATTCTCGCTGCTGTAATTATGTGCAAAATTAAATATTTTATTTCTTTCGTATACTTTCCCTTAATAATCCCCAGAAGGAACAATTCTGCTTTGAGCTCTATTTGGGTATTTGTAATTTCCTGTAACAATTTTTGTATTTTGGCCCAATATTTTTTAGCTTCCAGGCATAACCACCATGCATGAAAGAAGGTACCCTGCTCCTGTTTACACTTCCAACTGTTTGGATTTAAAGTCAGATACATTTTTGCCAATCTTGTGGGGGCTATATGAGTCTGACTATTAATCTTAAATGTATATCCAATATCTTTCTGGAACCATCATATGAAAATATTTTTGGCAAGAGCTGCCACAAAGAAGAGGGAGAACTATTCTCCAAAGCACCTGAGGGTAGGACAAGAAGCAACAAATGGAAACTAATCAGGGAGAGAAGCAACTTAGAACTAAAGAGAAATTTCCTGACAGTTAGAACAATTAATCAGTGGAACAACTTGCCTCCAGAAGTTGTGAATGCTCCAACACTGGAAGTTTTTAAGAAGTTGGATAACTATTTGTCTGTAGTGGTGTAGGGTTTCCTGCCTAAGCAGGGGGTTGGATTAGAAGACCTTCAAGATCCCTTACA
Organism: Natrix natrix natrix; assembly: GCA_029891615.1. NCBI lineage: Eukaryota > Metazoa > Chordata > Lepidosauria > Squamata > Natricidae > Natrix > Natrix natrix. The sequence goes on from JAKRSK010007242.1 coordinate 5,407, forward strand.
ACTCTATTCTATTCTATAGCAGAAGTACATATTTATAGAAACAAAAATATATTCAAATACATAGGCTTATTATTATTGATCATCGCACAATCCGCCAGATGTTCAGACTGGGTTTGGCATTTTTTCCTACCTATCAAGTCCTTACCAAGGACCTGGGATAGGCAAATCTGGATGTTTGATGGTGTTACATAGCGTCGCAGGATGGAAGCAGTTCCAAGTAAAGCCGCCTTTTCTGCAATTGACTGATGGCAAATTTGTCAATGCCAGTGGTGTTCAAGTGGTGTTCCAGTTGTTTTGGGATTGCATCCAAGGCACCTATTACTATTGGTACTACCCTTGCTTATGTTTACCACAGTCATTCTATTTCTATTTGTAAGTCATTGTCTTACGTTATATTTTTCAGTTCTTTTTCTTCTTTTTTGCCATTTATACATCAGCTTTGATGCCACACAGTCTTCCTCTATATTTGCCAGTAAAGAGCTATTATCACTTGAATTGCTTCTTCTCCTGCCCTTCAGGAAGTATTTCATCTACAACTTGTACTTTTGTATTTGATTACTGTTGTACCTCACTTTCTAATCAAGTTTTATCCTGAATATATTCACTTTCTATGAGTGTTCTATCACTTTGTCATCCCATTTATCAAGGTGGCTGTCTAATCTCTCCATATTCCTTTGGCCTCAATCGCCTCTTGTAACTGGGGTTTGTTTGTTTTTTTGCGGGGGGGGGGGGAAGTGCTGTAAATTGTCCTGTGATATATCTGATCTTCTTAAAAACATCTCTTTTTTTTTCCTATTGACTTTCCTCTATTTGTTGACATTCTCAATTGGGGTATTTTTCTTATTCTTTCCTTCTTGATGTTGAAAGATTTGGTTCAGATCTCTTAACGTTCTTATTACTACCCAAGGCTTTCTCGCTCCATCTTTCCCTGGCTGTCATGACAACTTGTTCTGAAAGCTTTTCCTCTTTGCTATTTTGGGATTATTTATGCATTTATTTTGTGCTTCTTGTTCCACAGGGTCTTCTCTCCTTCTGTAACTTCTTTGTTTCTCATTTGTATAAGTGTACTGAATCTATTCCTTATGTTTATCTTATATTCTAACTGTATGTTCTCCAGGTTAAATTATACTTGAATATCTATTTTTTAATATTTAACAAATATACTTTACATAAATAATTTTCTATCTCACAATTTGCATTTGCATCTAATTGGATTGAAAACAGCAACTTTTCTGTTTTCTATTTCTATTTTATGTAGCGAATAGAACAGAATAGAATAGAATTCTTTATTGGCCAAGTGCGATTGGACACACAAGGAATCAGTCTTTGGTGAATATGTTCTCAGGGTACATAAAAGAGAAAAAAAGAAAAAAACATTCATCAAAAATCATAAGATACAACACTTAGTGATAGTCATAGGTTACTAATAAGTAATCAATTCATGCTAGGAAATGAATAAAGCAATATAAATCATAAAAATACAATTAACATGGTTATTGTCATAAGTGGCAGGAGATAGGTACTAGCACAACTTCCCTTCTAGATGTTGCATTTAAAGACCATAGAATTCCTCAGTGTCTTTCACCATTGCCTGTGCAGTATGTGCAGGCATTTACACAACAAAAATGTTCATTGAATATTTACTAATATAAATTATTCTGCCTTTAATTCGGTTGTAGCTGGTGTATCTTACTGATATCCTTTTGGAATTTTTTACAAAATGGCTATCCAACATGTTCTTAAAGACTTCCAGTGTTGGAGCATTCATAACTTCTGGAGGCAAGTTGTTCCACTGATTACTTGTTCTAACTGTCAGGAAATTTCTCCTCAGTTCTAAGTTGCTTCCCTCCTTGATTAGTTTCCACCCATTGCTTCTTGTTCTACCCTCAGGTGCTTTGGAGAATAGTTTGACTCCCTCTTCTTTGTGGCAACTTCTGAGATATTGGAACACTGCTATCATGTCTCCCCCAGTCCTTCTTTTCATTAAACTAGGCATACCCAGTTCCTGCAACCGTTCTTCATACGTTTTAGCCTCCAGTCCCCTAATCATCTTTGTTGCTCTTCTCTGCACTCTTTCTAGAGTCTCAACATCTTTTTTACATCATGACGATCAAAACTGGATGCAGTATTCCAAGTGTAGCCTTACCAAGACATTATAAAGTGGTATTAACACTTCACGTGATCTTGATTCTATCCCTCTGCTTATGCAGCCTAGAACTGTATTGGCTTTTTTGGCAGCTGCTACAGCTGCACACTGCTTGCTCATATTTAAATGGTTGTCCACTAAGATTCCAAGATCCCTCTCACAGTTACTACTATTAAGCAAGGTACCACCTATACTGTACCTGTGCATTTTGTTTTTCTTACCTAAATGGAGAACCTTATTTTTTTCACCATTGAATTTCATTTTGTTAGATAATGCCCAATGTTCAAGTTTGTCAAGATCCTTCTGTATCTTAATCCTATCTTCTGGAGTGTTGGCTATTCCTGCCAGCTTGGTGTCATCTGCAAATTTGATGAGTTCCCCATTTATCCTCTCATCCAAATCATTGGTGAAGATGTTGAAGAGTACTGGGCCTAAAACAGACCCTTGGGATACTCCACTTCATACTTCCCCCCATGTAGATTCAGTTCCATTGAGAACTATATGCTGAGTGTGGTTGATCAGCCAGTTATGAAGCCATCTGGTGGTGATGCTGTCTAACCCACATTTTTCTACTTTATCTAGTAGTAGGAACTAGTACTAGATTATTGCTTTTGTGTAATCTCATGCCTTGAATGTACTCATTCGATTTAAACTGGCCATGCCTATTCACCTAAGTATTTATTCGATAAAATGTCCAGTTTAGTATGCTTCATTTATGTTTTGATAATTTCAAGTTTTGCCTTGGGCATGTTTCTCACATTCCATAGTCCAATTGTATATTTTCTGTGCGTTTGACAGTCTTCACTATGCTTTAATCTGGCTGCATTGTTATGTCCAGAGAATCTCTAAATTGTAGAATTGGAAGAGGTCACAATAATCATCTGACCCAACTATTTGCAATGGTCAAGAAAACCAAATTTATTCTCCATGACGTATGGCTGTTTAGCCTTCTCAGACAAAAACCTCCTGAGAGGGAGATATCATACTTTCTGTAGGTAAATTATTTCGCTGTTTTATAGATATGACTGTCAGGAAACTTTTCCTTATAGTTAAATGAAATCTGCAGTTTTTATGGTGTTAGTTTCTTTGACTATGGAAACTACAATAATTCTCGACCATATTCCCTGCAGGTTGCGCAAATGTACTATGTACTTGAAAACAGCTATCATGTTCCCTCTTGGTCTTAACACAATAACTGAGTTGTAAGGGACCTTGGACGTCCTAGTCCAAACCCTTGCTCAAGCAGGATACCATATATCAGTGATGGCTAACCTTCGGTTCCTCAACTTCCGGCTCGCGTGTTGGACCATTTTTCGCCAATGCTTTGCGTGCCCTGAGAAATGGCTCCATGTGCCACCTGTGGCACATGTGCCATAGGTTTGCCATCACGACTCTATACCATTCCAGACAAATGGCTGTCCAATCTTCTTTTATCTAGATCAGACATCCCAAGTTCGAACGTCAGTCTGTACCCCTAGATTTAATTTCCTATGTCATCAACTTTGCCCTTTTCTGAATTCTTCCTTAGTTGGTATCCTTCTAGAAATGTGGTATTCAGAATGATAAACTATACTTCAGGTGTATATTTATTTGATACAATTCTATATCTAATGCCTGAAACTGTGTTAGCCCTTATAGTAATTGTCACACTACTGACTCATGTTCATTTGATTGCGAATAACCATATTCTATTCTTTCTGGGATGCAAGTTTCCAAGTCCATGTATCTTTCATGTGGTATGTTCTAATATTTTTCTCCATTACATCATATTTAAACATCTGTACATGTATGTCTTTGTATATATGTATGTTTATGTGTTTGTACACATGTGTTATGTTTTATATGTTTCTAGTGTACGCCGCCCCGAGTCTTGGAAAGGGAGCGGCTAATAAATTCAATATTATTATTATTATTATCCCGCTGTTAAGAGATGTCTTGTTCATCACAGTCCATCTTCTACAGACTAGATAGATTTCAATTTAATCTCTGTGCTTGCCAGACCTCCTAATTTTATATCATCTGCAAATTTGATAAACAAATCCGGTTATCCAGATGACTAATAAAAATATTGAATAATACTCTCCCTGAGATTAATCCCTATAAAGGACTCCATTGGTTATTGCCCTTCAATTTGATACAAAACCACTAATTGTAGGTACAGTTAGCCTGCCAGTTTTGAGTTCACCTTACTGTTCTTCCAATGAAGCAATGCTTGATAGGTTGGTAATGAGAATCCAGTAGTAGGGAATATATGTAGCTCCAGGTTGAGCTGTAGGTTCCTGTTCTCTGAGCTTGGTTGTTTGCTTTCAGATGTTTCATTACTCAACTAGGTAACATCATCAATGGGAGTGGGAGTAAGTGTGTGGTTTACAGTGTGGGGCTTACAGTGGCCTTGCCATTATTGATCAGGATGTGGTTTTTTTCCTTGATAGTTCCTTGATGAGCATATTATTTTTTTCTTGATTGCTTGCCTGGTTTTAATTCCGACTTATCTGCATATTGGTTTCTGGAGAGGATGTGTTCTGGCCAGCGGTGAAATTGAATATTTTTTACTACCGGTTCTGTGGGCATGGCTTGGTGAGCGTGGTGTGGTTTGGTGGGCATGGCTTGGTGGGCATGGCAGGGGAAGGATACTGTAAAATATCCATTCCCTCCCCACTCTGGGGCCAGCCAGAGGTGGCATTTGCCGGTTCTCCGAACTACTCAAAATGTCCGCTATCAGTTCTCCAGAACCTGTCAGAACCTGCTGGATTTCACCCCCGGTTCTGGCCTTTTATTTCCTTCTTAACTTTTCATTGTCTCTTGGAAAATGAGAATGTTGTATGGAAGCTGGTCAAAAGCTGTGCTGCAATCAGAAAAATTATATCTACCACTTTGCCCACTAGATTAGTTACCGTCAAAGAAGAAAGCAACAGGTCTCATATGATTTATTTTGGGGGGGAAATGAGAGCTGCTTGTGAAAATTCAACGTTGTTTCCCAATAATTAAGAAGAATGTTTTCTGATTAGGGAGGATCCCATCATCCAATACCAAACTGGTTTACAGATTACAACAACCCAGAAAGAAATTAATATTTTCCTGTTCAGAACCATGCTGAAAAGACTAATGATAAAGGACCTTGTATTTTGGGCTATAGAAAGATTGCCTGCTTCAGGCAGCTAAAACTTTGGGAAAAGACTTTTCTACTTAATTAATGCTCCCATCCCCCCATTTATTATAATTTTTGAACAGATTATTGCTTTTATAATTATAAATTATATAGTACTGAAAGTAATCTGACCTGGAATGAATTCTGTGTTCTATGTCTGATTCTTCAACACTACCTAAACCAGGGGTCACAACCTTAAAAACTCAAAGAGCCATTTGGACCCGTTTCCCACCTAAAAAAAAAAAAAAAAAAAAACCGGGAGCCACAAAACCCTTCCAGTGCCTGACTTTTTCCTGAGCAGCCACAAAACTAGCATATGCATTTGAATTAAAGGTTCTGTTTTCTTCGGAAACTTTTCTATTGTTGGATTTATCTATGTTTGGCCTACTGAGGGTTGAAAAGCTCAATAAACCGCATGCTAGTGGGTGTCCCATATTGGCGTTTTTGACAGATATTTTGAGCAATGGGGAGCTGCAGAGAGGGATGAAAGAGCCACATGTGGCTCCAGAGCCACGGGTTGCTAACCCCTGGGTTAGGTTTTTTGTGGGATCACCTCCCCCCAATCTTGTCTACCTGTCCCATCAAATCTGCAGGAGAGGCATATGTGGGTCCTGTTAATTAAACTGTGCCACTTGCAAGGAACCAAGAAGAAAGCCTCTTCTGTCACTGGGCCTGCCTTGTGGAACAATCTCCTTAGACATCAGATTATCTTGACCTACTGGCTCAGAGTTCTCGAGGCTCTGAAGACATAGCTGCACTCCCAGGCTTCGATGTTGATCATCGGAGCCTGTGAATTAGTTTCACTGAAATATTTGTATTGTATTTGTATTGATGGTTTGTTGTTGCTTATTTCAGTTGCTGGGTGTCTGGTTTGTAACATTTTCTTTTGTTTTCTACTGGACTTTTTTTATTGCTGTTAGACATAGATAGAGTGATAAAAATTCTTCTTAGAAAGCATGATATCTGCAGTTTGCACATTATTTATATTCTATAGTAGCTAGACCTGTGTTTCACAGCACCTTGGAAACAAGTTTTCTTAATTAGAAACTGAAAACATGCTTCTCCCAAATTCCCCAAAGTCTAGCTTGTATAAGAGAAACAATTAACCATCAATTTTTAATTCAATTGCAAATTAGGATTCTGTTGCAGGAAAGAAGAAAGAAAGTATGAACAAAAGAAAGAAAGAAAGAAAGAAAGAAAGAAAGAAAGAAAGAAAGAAAGAAAGAAAAAAAAGAAAATTGTAGCTAGCATATGACAAATTGACATCCTGATTTTTTATTTTCTAGAGTCAATCAATTTTATTTATGGCCAAAAGGCCAAAAAGCAAATTACAAGTGTAATCTAAACTTGGCATTAAATTAAAAAAAATTAACAAATAAAATACTGAATAAATACAACATAATAGAATTAAAACCCAAACTCATTTTCAAGAAAATCCCAATTTAAAAAAAAATCATAAAAGTTGGTTTTCTGTGAAGACTGAATGGATTAACCACGAAAACCAAACCACTGCAAAAAAAGAAGAAGAAGAAGAAGAAGAAGAAGAAGAAGAAGAAGAAGAAGAAGAAGAAGAAGAAGAAGAAGAAGGGAGGGAGGGAGGGAGGGAGGGAGGGAGGGAGGGAGGGAGGGAGGGAGGGAGGGAGGAAGGAAGGAAGGAACTAATGCTAGGTAATATATGCCTTTTGAGATGCACACATCAGCTGAATCCAAACATCAGTAAAGGCAATGAGATGATGCAAAGTCTGCTTTAGAAGGTAGCTTCTGCCATAAACTTAAAAAGGGGTCTGCAAATGTTCCTTGGAAATTGTACAGGGGGAAAAACACTTGCCAACATTGTTTTCTAAGTTGTACTTTGTCTGCAAATGTTGATAAAACGTAAAATGCATTCCTCACGCCTTGTAATTGCAATTTTAATGTTTAATGTTTTAAACATTAGAACAGACTTTTAAAGAATTTGCCCATCTATTTACAAACGGGACAAGAAAGCCTTAAAGTAGCATAAATAAACCACAATTTGATCCAACTATATCCATCCTACTTTGTATCATTTGCTTTTGGTAATGAGATAAAAAAATTCACAGCATGAAAAAAATTGGGTAATTTATTGTGATAGCCTAGGTATGATTCTTAGTGCTGTGGTTTCTAGATATAGTGGATTCTATCCTTATCATGGGATGTGGTGGCTCAGTGGCTAAGACGCTGAGCTTGTTGATCAGAAAGGTTGGCAGTTCAGCAACTCGAATCCCTAGTTCCACGTAACGGGGTGAGCTCCCGTTCCTTGTCCCAATTTCTGCCTGTCAGGGGAAAAAACACCCTGTTAGAGACCGATGAACCGTGGCTGATTCCCTTCTGCATATCTTTTGAGATATTGAGAAAAATAAGTCTTTAAAAGTATTCTAATTAATAAACAAACTTTAATAATAAAATAAAACAGAAAATAACTAATTGGTTACATTTTGATAATGAAAAGCTTCGTCAGCCAAAAGTTGGCTGCCGAACAAAGAAGAGAGGAATTTTGGAATGTGTAACGCGTGCGCAATAAATCACTTTCAGATAAGAACCTTTTTTTTTGTTTTATGACCTGCGCAATAAAGCTTTCTTAGTTTAACTCTTGAGTGTCAATTCAGGCAGTTCAGGCCTAGCAAACTTTTTAACATCGTGACACCCCTTCTTTTGCTAGTCTGGGCTGACGTCATCAAATCATCAATTAAGGCACATCTTCTTTCGCAGATACTCGTGTTGATTTGCGGCAAGTGGTTTGTTAAGCATGTCTGCGATCTGATCATGTGTAGAAACATATTGCAATTTAACAAAACCTTGCTTAACTAATTGCTTTGTGTTTTGATAACGAATGTCAATGTGTCTGGACCTAGAACCTGTAAAATGTGACTCAGAAATATAAACAACAGATACATTATCTTCCATCACGGTGATTGGTCGAATCGGACGTGTCCAGATATCTGTGATCAAAGCATCAAACCACGTTAGAGAATTACAAGCATCTGAAACACAAGCATATTCAGCTTCAGTAGATGAACATGAAACAAAACTCTGTTTTCTCACTTGCCAGTAAACAGGACAACCATTTAGGAACATCATGTAACCAGAAGTGCTTTTGCGTGACTTCTTGTCGCTTGCCCAGTCAGCGTCGGCAAAACAAATCAACTTTGGTTGATCAGTGTGTGTTGGTTCTAGCAATAACTTCATGTGCTTAGTGTGTTTTAGGTATTTCAATAACTTCTTAATGCATGACCAATGAAATTGTGTTGCCTTACCTACGTGTCGTGATAAAAGATTAACACTAAGTGCGATGTCAGGTCTGGTCCAACTACTAATGTATAATAGTGAACCAATGACTGAACGATAGAGTGTTTGATCCTCGAACTCAGGACTTGGTTCATGTGTTAAGTTGTGAAAATCTGTTTGCATGGGTGTCTTTGTTGTGCTAGCATCTTTCATGTTGCAATGATGTAGAATGTGGTCAATTTTCTCTTCTTGTGAAAGACTAAACCCCTTCTGTGTCTTTTCAATTTGAACACCTAAATAAGTGCTAATGTGTCCTAAAGATTTTAGTGTGAAGTATCTCTGCAAACTTTTGGCAAAAATCTCACTCATTTTCTTATTTGGACCAATATAAACAATATCATCAACATAAACAAGAATTATCTCATATGCATTGTTAGATCTTTTTGTGAACACGCATTCATCAGTTTCGGACTTAATAAAGCCCATTGAATTTAGTTTGTCAGTAAGACATAAATACCACATTAAACCTGACTGTTTCAGACCATAAAGACTTTTGTTCAGGAACCAGGTATCCCCTTCTTGCTTTCGGAATCCTGGAGGGCTTCTCACGTAGATCTCTTCATCTAGGTCTGCATGTAGATAAGCTGTGTCCACATCAAATTGAAAAACTTCTAAACCAAGAATAGTTGCAGTGGTTAAGGCAATTTTTACACTTTCAGTTCTGACTGTTGGTGAGTAAGTGTTTGTGTAGTCCTCAGGATAACGTTGAGCGAAACCCTGAGCTACCAGTCTGGCTTTGTATAAAGACTCACCATTTGGTTTCTTCTTGATTCTGTAGACCCATCGGGTGCCAATGACTTTCTTGTTTGCTGGAGGTTTTGCAGGTGTGAATACATTAAGTTTCTTTAAACTGTCCATTTCATCCTGCATTGCATCATACCACTTGTCTTGTTCTGAATCAGGAAGCTGTTTGATTTGTGTGAATGTCTCTGGAGGAAGAGTAACGTTGCAAATCAAAGGTAATGGTGACTTTGTCAGTTGCCATGAATAACGTTGTGGAGGGATTCCTTTTGTGGCCCTCTTGGAGCGTCTAGGAACAACAGACCAGTCTTCTTCTTCTTCATCATCATCATCCTCGTCCTCACGTTCGTCGCTAGCATCAGCATCCGCGGCTTGAGAAGACGGAACATCAGGTTGTGAAGAACTGGTAGAAGGAATATCTGCCTGCGAATTATCATCAGACTGCGTGGCATCTGGAACACCATCTCTAGGAAAATAAACTTCAGGATCATTGGAATGAATCCTGGACCAGTCAATGTCTTCCTCAAAATTAGCAGATTGTGAAATGACAATCACATGTTTAGTATCAATGAATTTGTACCATTTTGAATTATCATCAATGCCCATAAATCTTAGTCTCTTTGGTCCTTGAGTTATAGGAGTGTTCACCATAGCATATGAACCAAAAATATGGAGGTTCTTGAGATTAGGCTTGTAGCCATACAGCATGTAGAAAGGAGTTTGATTGATTACACTGCTCCAAGTACGGTTGACAATGTAATTTGCATATTTGATTGCTTCACCCCAGTATGCGTTACTGAGATTGGCATCTTCTAGAAGACAACGCATCATGGTTTGTAGAACCCCTTGTCTTCTTTCTACGACTCCGTTATGAGCCGGTGTATATGGAGCAGATGTCTGATGAAGAATTCCATTCTTACGCATCCAGTCCTGGAAACGCTGAGACATGAATTCTGCACCACGGTCACTCTGGATTCTGGCGATGCGAACTTGGTATTGTGTAGAAACAAACGCTGCAAAGTCTTTAAAGATCTGAAAGGTCTCAGATTTCTCTCTCATAGGATATACAAATCCATATCTAGAATGATTATCTACAATTGTTAAAAAATACTTTCTGCCACCAAGTGTTGGTGGGAAAGGACCCACTATGTCAGTGTGTACCAAATCAAAAATGCGTGTTGACCGGCGTGTAGCGTGTTTTGGAACTGGAGCCGCCTTGGATTTAGCCTTTTTGCAAACGGCACAATCCAAAAACACCTTACACCCCTTTAGATCCAAACCTTTTGCGAACTCCGGCATCTTTCTAAGAACACGGAAACTGGCATGCCCCAATCTTCTGTGCCACTTGTGAATACACCTGGAATGCAAAGGTTTACCAGTTAGTGAATTCTCAACATTAACAGTTTCATGAGGACCCTCAGGCTTGCTTTGAGCAATCTGTTTCTGTTTTCTTTGTTTGTTGGCTTTAGGAGCCTTTGGCACAGTAACGCTTTCTCTCTCTGGGACAACTCTCTCTGGGTTTGCGTTGTGCCTTTTTGGAGTTTGCATACTTGCCTGTGCTTGCCCTTTAGGCTTTGGCTTTAAGTAATAAACACCACCAATCAGCATGGTTTCAGCAACAATATCACCATCTTTAACTAAGTAACTTGCTTTTTCGAGGTGGTGAACCTGGAACTTTAAATCTCTAGACAAGTGACTTTGACTAAGCAAATTACTGGTTGCTGAAGGTATGTAATAAACATCAGGGATGTGTGTATCGAGCTCTTCAATGTAAACAGTTCCTTTTCCCATAACCTTGCAAGTGTGGTTGGTGAAGGAATACAGTTCTCGATACTCGGGCTCTGGTTCGCCCATCTCTGTGAAAAGTTCCCTTCTGTGGGTAACGTGCACAGCTGCTCCACTATCTAAAGTCCACAAAAGACGTCTGTCGAACTTTGGATCAGGTTGTGGAACGTTGGTTATGGCCAGTGTTGCAAGTGGAGCTTGTGAATCACGCCTTGGACCACGACGACCTTGTCTTCCGCCTCTACCTCTGCCTCTGGAATCTGTTCCTCTGGGCTGGTACGTGGCGGGAGCTGGAACTCGTTGGGGACAATCCCGGGTGTCATGTCCCACACGGTTGCAGGTGTAGCATTTTGGCATCCTTGGAGCGTAGCCTCTTCCTCGGAAGGGACGTCTGGCTGGAGCTTTCGGTGCTGGAGGCCGGTGCAGATGTGGGGTAGCTAACCTGATAGCTTCGTCTTCCACTAAAAGTCTGCAAACGTGGTTAACTGTGCGTTGAGCAATAGGCACGTAGTTAATCTTTGCAACAGCATCTTTCCATTCATAATTCAATGAGTTAATGATGATGCTAATCATTTGGATATCATCGATTGCATGGCCATTTTGTCTCAATTCACTTCTCATTCTTTTCAGTTTGGTCAAATGTCCACCAATTCGTTCACCAGGTTTCAACTTCGAACCATGGAACTCAGACATGAGCAAACATGAGGATTCAATTGAAACGGGCCTGTAGCAATCTTCCAAAATAGCCCATATTTCTTGGGCAGTTGCATCAGGTGGAAAGATACCTTGGATCTCAATTTCCATTGACATGAGTAAAGTCGTGATAGCTCTGTTTTCGAGGTTTCTTATTGCAGGTGTCCAGGGTTGACGGGGAGGATTAAAAACCATGGAATATGTGCCTTCTCTTCGAAGCAAGAGCGCAATTTCACTGACCCAGGCTTTATAATTCTCTCCTGACTCCTTTAATTTGGACTCACCAGTCAAGGGGGTGACTGTGAATACCTGCTGAGGAACAATTTGTTGCTCTGGTTGCAAATCTGGTTGTTGAACCAGGGGATGCTGGGGTTGCATCATTGGCCTTTGCGTGGCAACATCAAATTGGCTTCCTCGAATTCGCCTTTGGCTTTGCCTTTTTCCATCTAGGGAGGATTCAACGCCGCCAGGGGGTGTTGAAGACTTAACCTCTGGAGACAAAGTTTTGGCTTCTAAAGGACTCATAGACATATCTCTGAAAATCTGGTCCAATTGCTTAATCTTTTGCTGTAATAATTTTTCTCCGCCAGCAGATGGCAGTGCAGCTTCACTTTTTGGCTGCCTCTCCTTTCTATACGTATGCTGAAGTTCAATGGGCTCAAAGGGACCACGTGACCTCGGTGACGTGTACATGTCTCTTTGTTCTAATTGACCAATGAACTCTGTGGGGTGTGTCTTAGGCTGTTGTTTTGAAGAAGACAAGATGGCGTCCTCAGACATTTTGGGAGTGGGGGAGCTTCTTCTACTTCGCCTTATCTCCTCAAAACACACTCTCGCCTCCCTAACATATCTTTCTAAACGTTCTATTTGATATAGATAGCTTTGCATTTCTTGCTCACCATCTGGGGAGATGTTATAAAATCTGCTTTCTGCGTGGGAGGATATTTTCTGTGCCGGCAGTTGCCATTCATCAATCGTTTGATAATCTGCGAGGGTCTGGGAATGGAGTGGCTCTGGCAGAGTGGGAAGTTTTGGCTTGGCCCCCAAAAATTCATAATCTCCTGGAGATATTTTAGAAGGAGGAACCACTGACCTCGTTTCGTGGATGTCGCGTCCTGTAGCTCTTTCTCCCATATTTGGCTCGGCACCTGAAGGAATTTGTTGTTCCTGAAGCACGTTTTGATCTTGCTTCTCTGTGTCCGAGGGAGCCTCCTTGTCAGAGGAAGCTGATCCATCTGTGTTCGCCCCATCTTTCTTTTTCTTTTTTTTCTTTTTCTCCGACATTGCTAATTAGGCTTAGTCGGTTATCTTTAGATAGCATGAAGGGAAAATACAGCCATAAATTGTAATCATCTCAGCTGGTCATCAAAAGCCATCCTCTGCATACCAAGTTGTCAGGGGAAAAAACACCCTGTTAGAGACCGATGAACCGTGGCTGATTCCCTTCTGCATATCTTTTGAGATATTGAGAAAAATAAGTCTTTAAAAGTATTCTAATTAATAAACAAACTTTAATAATAAAATAAAACAGAAAATAACTAATTGGTTACATTTTGATAATGAAAAGCTTCGTCAGCCAAAAGTTGGCTGCCGAACAAAGAAGAGAGGAATTTTGGAATGTGTAACGCGTGCGCAATAAATCACTTTCAGATAAGAACCTTTTTTTTTGTTTTATGACCTGCGCAATAAAGCTTTCTTAGTTTAACTCTTGAGTGTCAATTCAGGCAGTTCAGGCCTAGCAAACTTTTTAACATCGTGACACTGCCAACCTAGCAGTTCGAAAGCATGTAAAAATGCAAGTAGAAAAATAGGGACCACCTTTGGTGGAAAAGTAACAGCGTTTTCCGGAGGAATTTTTCAGGATTAGCCAGGATTGGGTATTGTGATATCCAATTGGCCTTAAGACAGAGTTAAAATTGAAGCCACACCTCTGTGCTCTTTGCTTCTGGTTCCCAGTTTCAACTCTGTCTGGCTGAAGAAGGACAAGTTGCTCATCCGGATCTCAACAAGCTGGTTGCTGTTGCACAATTCTCTGCGGACGCCACTATGCATGCCATGAAGTATGCTTCACGGGCGATGGCGGCCTCGGTGACCTCCCAATGTCTCCTGTGGCTGAGCAGGTGGCAAGTGGAGAACAAGTGGCATCTGCCTCATTGCCTTATTCCAGGGGATCCCTTTTCAGGACCCCGTTGGACCCAATCCTCATTGAGGACAAGAACAAAAAGGAAGTCATGCCCATGCCTGCAAAGAAGTTGGAGCAAAAGTCTGCACCTTATTTTTGGAAGCAGTCCTATTGTCAGTCAGATCAGGATGCTCAACACAGCAGGTATTTTTCGAGATCAGATAGGCAGTCAGATAGGCACTACACCAGGGATAGGCCTAGGTTCCAACCCCAGGGGAAGAGGCCCTTTCGGGGGGGAGGTGGCTATCCCTACCGCCAAGGCAGATAGGTCAATAGTGACTCCACCCATAGGCAGCAGACTGCTTCTGTTTGCCAATGCCTGGGCTGAGATTACCTCTGATGCCTGGGTTCTGAACACCAACACCTGTGCCTGGAGTTCCTCTCCATTCCACTGAACCACTTTTGGATGTTTTCGGTCACCAAGAGTAAAGATAAGTGCTCTCTCATGAGGCAGGCGATCCGACACCTCCTAGAGATTAGAGCGGTGGAACCAGTTCCACCGGACCAAGTGGGGCCAGGTTTTTATTCTAACCTTTTTGTCGTTCCGAAAACTTCGGGGGGATGGAGGGCGATTCTGGATCTTAAACTGCTAAATTTTCACTTAGTCTATAGGAGATTCAAGATGGCATCCCTTAAATCCATCTTGGCGGGGGTCAGGTGCAATGCTTCATGGCCTCCATAGACCTGACGGAGGCTTACCTCCATATCCCCATCTTCCCTGGCCATTGTAAGTATCTCAGGCAGGTTCTCCTATTTAGGTAGGCATTGTCAGTATAGGGCCCTACCATTTGGCTTTGTGTCTGCGCATCAGACCTTCACTAAGATCCTAGCTGCGGTGGCAGCATCCCTCCATGAGCGCTCTTCAGGGTCCAATGTTATCTCGATGACATCTTAGTCCAAGCAGCGTCATTTGAGCGGGCGAGGGAGGGTATTTCGTTGGTGGTATCCACACTACAGCAGTTAGGTTTTTTGGTTAACTTAGAGAAGAGTTCCCTTGTTCCCGCCACCAGGATTCCTCACCTGGGGACAATCATAGATTCCAGGCTGGGGAAGGTGTTCCTGTCGGATGACCGTAAAGTTAGTTTGTTAGCCTTAGTTAGACAAGTTAGAAGTCAGCGTTTTGTTCCTGTAGTGGTGCTCTCCAGCTTGCTGGGGAAATTCATTTCTTGCATAGATGTGGGGTCTTGGGCTCGTCTACATGCGAGGCTGCTCCAGTGGCGTCTCCTGCTGCACCAGAGGTACAACTCCAGCAATTCTGAGGAAAAGGTTCCAGTGACACCACAGGTGCAGCTGTTGTTGAGGTGGTGGCTCTCCCCAGCACTACACAAGGGCTGCGAGTTCAGGGAGCCGGAGCACCTCATCCTGACAATGGACACCAGCTTGTGTGGGTGGGAAGCTCTCTTGGAGTCCCGGATGGCGCAAGGGTGTTGGACCTAGTTGGACCTCCAACACAATATAAATTGGCTGGAGTTGTGAGTGATTCACTTGGCACTGCTGCACTTCAAGGACTGTGTTCAGGATCGAGATGTC
>JAKRSK010007243.1:0-15724 GCA_029891615.1 Natrix natrix natrix
TTTAGCGTTTCTGCATAAACTGCAGGTGCTTTAGCTCGACAAAGGATGTGGTATTTTTATGTCTTTAAGCATGTTAGCTACATCTCCTCTGTTTTGACTTTATTAAAGCTGAAAACATGGAGTTTTTACATCCATGGAGGTGAGTGCTATCTCAGGTCACGAGTTGCCCTCCGACCCCAAGCTTCCTGTGTCCGCACCTACCATACTTTCAGCGTCATCTTCCAAATCATTATCCGAGGAGGAATGTAGCAAGGGTTGCTTACTTTCATCTGTTGGCACCAACATATATGTATTATTCTCAAGCATCATATTAATTTGTGCAGCAGCTTTTGCTTCAGCAATTGCATTCAAACTACGCTTTATCATAGATATAAAAATAGGTAATAAGCAGGGTAATAATATACATCCCATAGCAATCATTGCAACTAATATGAAGACAGCTTTCAAACCTGGGAATTTGGGTAAAATACCATCAAACATACCTCCAAAATCAAATCCAGTCCATTTCTGTACAGGAACATGGGCAATTTTCATCATTCTGTCAGTGATTTCCTTGATTACATGACCACTATCATCAATTTCAATACAACAATTACTTAAATTAAATTTTCCACAAACACCTCCTTCTTTAGCCAGTAAATAGTCTAAAGCTAATCGATTTTGCATTATATATGTCCTACTTTTTACACTTTCAACAGCCAATTTATTTAAGGCTTTTGCAGTATCGTTAGTGATGATTTCTACCACCGCTTGAAGTCGTATAATGCGATTTAACAAATAACTGGGATCTCTGCCAAAGGATCCCGTAGTCCCATCATTTGCCCAATTTGCAGGGCCATAATAATTAATAATGCGTTCAGGAGGCCATTCATCATCTTTCCAATCTCCTATTTTTACACCAGTTCCTAGGGATATACTTCGTCTGCTACGGTGAATATTATCTAAGGTATCATAAACAGGCATTCCCAATTGAGTACGTACAGTCAATGGTAAAAGAAAAAAGCTAGGACGAATAGAAGCTAAAAAACAAGAGCCATACCACTGAGGAGGTAACCTATTATAGGCATAAGTTCCACATGCCCAATATAGGCCTGCAGGGGCTTGCCATTCTTTGGTATCTTCGGGTGTTTTTAAATAAGCCAATGCAGGAATGTTTGACAAAACAGGAAATTTGAGCAGGGATCCATTAACGCTCCACCAGGAGCCGTTATTCCATTGGCCCAAACAAGGAGTGTCTCCTACATGGATTGTATGATCTGCAGTATAGTTGCGACAAAAACATTCTTGCCCAATCAGAGAATTATCAATTCTCCATACTTCAGTACCATTTTGGGTAAAAGTATAATTAGATTGATGAATTACCAAATCAGTATAATTAACTTGATGTGCAACCCAAGGCCATTGGTCCCCCATGTTAGTTCCACCACATACAAAACAATTTTTTACAGTAAGTTCTTTAGCTATGGTTTCAGCAAGGCTAATAAACATATTATGAGCTTTTGGAGGCATTACCAAAGAGGATAATTGAGAAATAATTTCTTCAAAGTTTTGAAAAACAGAGATGGTTTTACGAACCACTTTAGTTGTTGTTAATTGAATAATAATGTAGCCATACGGATCTGCCCCACCTCCATCAATTCCAAGACCCAGAAAACGGTACTGAGTGCTAGGAGTGGTGGATGTGTATAAATATATACAAACTTGGTTGCATTTGTTAAAATCACAGTCTGGTGAAGCAGGTTCACGAGTAAGGTTGATGCCTTGAGGACCTCTATAATCAGGTTGAGTAGAAACATCTTTAGTATACCAATAATTGTAAGTGGTAGTAGCTCCTACATTGGATCCTGATATTTTTTGGAAAAGATATTTCCTGTCCTGTAAATATGCTCGTTGCCACCCAAGATTGCCACAGAGACGTCCTGCATTACCATAAGAAGATCCTTGACCTTTACTAATAGCTTCACATATGTCAAAACATGCTGATATTTTAGCTTGTCCTCTGGATACATTATGCGTAATGTATCCAGAACTTGATTGGGCTTTTGAAAAAATAAAAGGCAAATTTTCGCTAGGTCCTCCTTTATATCCATATACATAAAGGGAGGCAGTCTGTGGGCCTAAGGACTTTGGATCATAGCAATGAATCTTCCCAGATGATTCCTTACAACGATGGTACAAGGTAGCATTGTGCGTGCAGGATGATAAGTCAGATGTACATTCAGGTTTGATGTTGGAATATAGCAGAGTTTTGGTAATGCGAATACCTGTTCGTGTGATGGTGATGCAGTCATTACAACTTTGAGTGTCAGACGTAAGTGATGCAGCACGCCGAATTCGTGGGGAATGAGAGGACTGTTTCTGAAACAACAATAAGGTCAATCTGGTGGAAGTGGCAAATCCTTTAACCATCTTGGTAATTTCACATTGATATAGTCCCAAATCTGCTGCCTTGGGGTTTTTTACAGTTAATTGAGTAGAACGAAAATGAAATGTTTGTAAATAACGTTCTGAATCCTCAGGAAGCCATGTGTTGTTAAAAAACCATCGCCAAAAAGTACCTTTTTTCTTGATAGGAGATCGTTGTTGACAAGACATGGTGGGAGCATATGGCACTCCTTGTACGAAGGTGTAGCGTACCTGGTGTGTTCGTATAAGGGAATTATATTTTGGAAAGTCAGGTGCGTTTCGGCGAATCCTTGCTCCTGGGAGAGGCTCGCTTACTCCTGGTGCATAGTCTGGAATTTCCTTGGCTTTCCACAAACAAGCATTCACATCGCATGGCTCTGGAAAACAGCAGGAAAAATGGCGAAGCAAAGTTCTTGAAGAGGGGTGAGGAGAGGTGTGGACAAGAGTCATCCAAGAAAGAAAAATTGAAGGTAATGGAGGATAAGCCACAGAGGGTGTTGAGTGGAGATAAACAGTTTGGTTAAAATAGGTGTTATTGGACAAAAATCCAATGCACGAGTAGGAGCCAATAGTTTGAGGAGTTACTTGTAAGGAAAGACGAACTTGACAAGAGTCATGATACAAGTATTGAATTAATATCAAAGGTTTTAAAGAAGGGAAAGAAATTGGCCCTGATGCTGCAAGGCATAGGGACAAGCAGTGAGAAGAGTGTCTTTGAACACAAAAGTCACATGAGTGTCAAGAGGTGCAAAAATCACCTGAGGGTGAACAATAAATCGAGCAGAGGCATAAGACAACAATGTGAGAAAGAGTTTAAAGAAAAAGGAGTGATATGTCAGGGGGAGAAGAAAAGGCGGGGTCATCTTGATCTTCTTCTGGTATGCGGTGATACGGACGAACACAACGAGCAGGAACCCAGAGAGTCTTGTCGTCAATTTGTACCGCTGCGTAGCCTTTTCCCCAAGTGATCAATTGAGCCGGACCTTTCCACTGTGGATCCGGCAATTGCCTGTAGTAGACAAGAGGTCGGGAGGCAGGGAGGGGAGGTTTAGAAAAGTGACGAGAAGCTGCAGAAGATGCTGGTGTGCCAGTAAAGTTAAGAAAGTTGATAGTATAAAGACAAGTATTTAGAATGTTTTGCAACATCGGGAGATTGGGGGGGTGTAACCCTTTTCCTCTTCTCCGGGTGCCGTCCGCCAAACAGTGTCGGGGGGCGACATCCAGGAGCAGAGCCTTCTCTGTGATGGGCCCAGCCCTGTGGAATGACCTCCCCCGTGACATCAGGATTACTTCCGATCTCCGCTCCTTCCGTGTACAGCTGAAGACCCACCTCTTTCAATTATCTGGCCTGGCTCAATCGTAATTTTTTCTTATTCCTCCTAACTGTTTTTAAATTGGCTTTTAAATGTTAAATTTTTAATTGCATATTGGGTTTCTGACAATTGGGGTATTTTAATGGTGATTTTTAACTGTCTAAATGATGTAATTGTTGCCTCCTCCGTGTATGTGTGCCGTGTATGTGTGTCTTGTATATATGTATGTTTATGTGTTTGTATACATCTTTTGTGTTTTATATGCTCCATTGTACGCCGCCCCGAGTCCTACTTGGAAAGGGAGCGGCTAATAAATTCAAATTATTATAATTATTATTATTATTTTGACCCCATATGCCGATCAAGAGCTATTTTCAAGGTTTTATTTGCTCTTTCTACTATTGCTTGTCCTTTTGAATTAAAAGGAATTCCAAATTTGTGAATAATGGACCACCTATAACAAAATTGAGCAAAGGCAGAGGAGGTATAGGCGGGACCATTATCAGTTTTTTAAATTTTTGGACACCCCAATGTTGCGAAAGATCGAATGCAATGATTAATTGTTTGCTTGGTATTCTCACCCCTTTGCGGGGTTACCATAATAAAACCCGAAAAAGTGTCCACAGAAACGTGAAGATATTTCCATGGGGCAAATGGGGGATATTGAGTAACATCCATTTGCCAAGTTTCACAAGCCTCAGTACCCCTTGGATTTACCCCTTGCGGAATGCTATTGGCTTGGAGACTACAAGTGGGGCATTGTTGAATGATGGCAGTAGCTTCTGCCATTGAAATGCCAAATTGCTTCATCAAGGCTTTTTTGTTTTGATGAAAAAAGGTGTGACTTTCACCTGCTGTCAATGGGGCAGGCTGAGGTGAGACAATAGTTACAGGCATCATTTTGCAGGCCTCATCTGCCATGTGATTTCCTTCCGATAGGAACCCAGGCAGGTGTTGATGACTACGAATGTGTGCTACAAGCAAAGGTTTAGTCCTTGCGTGTAGTACTGTTTGCAGTTGTATAAACAATGTCAAAAGGGAAGGTGTTAAAGAGGGTGAGATATAGGCATCAAAAATGTGTAAAGTTAATTGAGCAACATACAGACTGTCTGTGATGATATTTAGAGGTTCGGAAGAAAATAATTCCAAAGCCAAAATGAAGGCTGCCAACTCAGCCTGTTGTGCAGATGTTTGTGTAGCTGTCAATTTCTTATGCCATATCTGTTGTGTATTCCATGTACATGCACCATGATTTTTGGACCCATCTGTGAATATGGTTAACGCATCTTTAATGGGTTGGGATGTTATTGGTGTGGAGAATTGTATCGGAATGGTCTTAATAACTTGTAGCCTTGGGTCAGCTGGCAGATGACATGAAATTTGACCAGGCCATTCCGTGAGTGCATCTTGGAGAAGGGTAGAATTTTGAAAAAGAGGCTCCCATTGAGATAGCTTGAAAGGGAGATAAAGTGTAACAAAATCCATTCCCATTAAGGCACGAGTTCTTTTTCGTGCCTTTTCAATGAGCAAAGCCATTTGGGCTGCTCTGGGTGTGAGTGAATTGCGAGGTGTATGTGCTTGATGTAACCATTCTAAAATGTAAAGTTTAGGTTTTGGGATCATCACTACTTGTATGATGATTCCTGTCAAAAGTTGAGGAGTTGCAAGAAGAGCCAATGAAAGGGGAGTGTGTGGAATTGCTCTATCCACCCATGTAGTTTGTAATGTAAGGTTGATCTTTTCCAAAGAATCAAGTTGCTGCTGACTCAAATGTATGGTATCAGAAGGATGTTTAAGGCCTACCAAGCCTTGAAACAAGGGGGAAAGGTCATTTGTAGAAAGGGATAAATAGGGTCTAGCCCAATTAAGAGTTCCCAAGTACTGTTGTAGCTGAACCAATGTGGGATCAGGGGGAAGTGTTAAACGTGGTAATTCAGGTGCCGCAGCAGATGCGATTACTTTGTGACCCAAATATTGCATTGGGTATTGATGCTGAATTTTTTCTGGAGCTATGTGAAGGCCTGCTGTATGTAACAAGGATTGTAAATGAGGTAACGTTTTTGATACTGTACCTTTAGGTCCTTCTGCTGCCAGCAATATGTCATCCATATAATGGTAGATCAAAAATGTAGGATACTTACGGCGAAAAGGTTGCAAAATTTTGTCAACATAGTATTGACACATTGTGGGAGAATTCATCATACCTTGGGGTAAAGATTTCCATTGGTATCGAGCAGTTGGTTTAGAATTATTATATTCAGGTATGGTGAAGGCAAAAAGAAGTCTATCCTCAGGATGTAATGGGATAGAGAAAAAGCAGTCTTTTAAGTCAATAACAACAAGATCAAAATCTTGTGGGATTAAATTTGGATTTGGGAGCCCACATTGAAGCGCTCCCATGGGTTGTAAAATGAGATTGATGGTCCTCAAGTCTTGCAAGAGACGAAAGTTCCCATTTTTCTTTTTAATAACAAATACAGGTGTGTTATAAGGGCTGGTGGATGGTTCAATATGGCCTAATTGCAATTGTTCATCCACCAGTGCATGAAGGGCCTGTAGTTTCTCAATGGGAAGAGGCCATTGATCAATCCAAATGGGGGTGTTAGTTTTTAGCGAAAGCTTAAGAGAAAATAATGACATGATGTTAAGGAATATTCAAGGTAGCATTAAGTTGAGAAAGCAAGTCACGTCCCCAAAGATTAATAAACAAAGGTAAGACGTAAGGTTTAATGTAAGCAGTAAGAGAGGAATGAGAAGTAGATGCAAAAAGCCACTTGGTGCTAACCTTGGCCGATTGGGCTCCGCCCACACCTTGCACTGAAGGAGAATCAGTCAAAGGCCAGGAGGAGGGCCATTCGGATTGTTGGATGACAGAGACGTCAGCTCCAGTATCCACCAGTCCTGTAAAAGGACGTCCATTAAGAGAGACAGTAAGCAAAGGCTTATTAGGCTGGACAGGTTGATGTAAAGCATAAACTGAAGAAGTATCAGAAGAAGGCAGAATTAAAAGAGTTGCAACTATAGTATCAGCCGCTAGGTGGAAGCATCGGTCTCCGATGCCAGCGAGAGAAATATTTTTTAAGGAGGAGGAGTCATAAAGAAAAGGAGCAGCAACCACACCTTCGAGGATGAGGGTGGAGTTAGGCATGAGCAAAAGTGGTTGAGAAGGCGGAAGTGGAGTCAATAAAGTAACTGACAGTGGGAGAGTAAAAACTGAGCCAGGATCATCATAAGTAAAAGCTTCTGAAAGTGCCACCGGATAGGCGGTGGGTAAAGAAAGCATGTCAGGGGACGGAGCATGCACCAAAGAGTGCCGAGAGGCAATAGACAAAATAGGAGGATCAGCCTTTGGAGTGGGGTTGGCTGAGAACCCCGAAATTAGTTTCCCGAGGGAGGGGTCTCAGGAGGGGGATTAGTACGGCATTGCGAAGCCCAATGAAAACCTTTGCGACAGCGAGGGCAGATGGTTTTAGGCTTCACCGTAGGGGTGGGGGGGGACCCCGAGAGCCCCTAGGTTGGCCTCCACCGCCTGGGAAACGGCACTGACTTTTAAAATGACCAGGCTTTCCGCAATTATGGCAGTTGCCTGGGCGGGAGAGAGCAAGTGTGTCAGATACCGTAGCAGCGGGCGGGGGAGGGATAGCAGCAGAAATGGAGGAGGAAATAGCCGCTGCAAGAGCCCCCATTTTATGAGACATTGTTCCTATGACACGACAAAGTTGCAAGAACTCAGCGATAGTGACTCCAGGTTTATTAGCAACAGTTTGTAAAACTTTCTGACAATCCTCATTTGCATTAGAATAAGCCAATTTAACCAAAAGTTCTTTCCTTGCAGCCTCATTGTCAATTTGTCTTTCTAAGGCAGTCTGCAAGCGATTAATAAAGGAAGAATATGATTCATTAGATTCTTGCATAATTTTCAAAAAAGCCTGAGTGGCTTCAGTGGACGAGTCATCTACTCGTTTTAGAGCATTCATAGCAAGTAAATGAATCAAGGCAAAGGCACGCCGAGGGCAATTTTGTTGCTGAACAAGAGTAGAAAATGCGCCTGTGCCTTTAAGATGGTCAGTAGTAACTTGAGGCGGAAGACCTTTGAGGACTTCAGCGTCAGCTAGTTTTTCATATTCAGACAGCCAAACAACATATTGAGCAGGATTCATCAGCATAGAGAACAGAGTTTTCCAGTCATACAAAAGCATTATAGAAGTTGCAGAAACAAGAGAATCCAACAAACCTTGAGTGTACCGAGACTGTAAGCCATAAGCGGAAACTGCTTCTTTTAGATTTTTTAAAACACGCAGTTCTATGTTGGAATGAACAGGAGGACCGGGAGCACCCGGGGCAAACGTGAGGGGATAGGCAGCAGGGAATTCAGAAGAGTCAAGGGAAAAGGAGGGGGAGCGAACAAGGGAGGAGATGTGACCGCCCTGGGAAGGAGAAGGGGGGGAGGAAGAGGGGGGGGAACAGGCAGGAGAAAGAGAAGGGGGGGAAAGAGGGCAATCGGGAGCCGTAGGAGGAAGATAGGGAGGGGGAGGATCAGCAGTTGCAGGAACAGACAAAGAAACTGTGTCAGAAGAGAAAGAGGACGGGGGGATGTAGCAGGAGGGAGGGAATCTTTGGGATAGACGATCTCAAGGGCAGACATAACAGCGCGCCAGGAAGAGATAACGCCAAAGGGGGCGCGCGGAGAAGAATGGAGATAAGTGCCAAGGCGTTCCCATGTGGAACGTTTAAGAGTTCCGGATTCAGGGTAAGCCGGGCAGTGGCGATAGACATAAAAAAGGAGTTGATCGATATTTCTGCAGACTATTGGCTTGCTTGATTAGAAGGGAAAGCTCAAGCCTGTGAGAGGCGTGAGACTTTGAGAGTGAAGTGCCCATACTTACAAAGCGCTTGCCCGCCAGGTGCGTAAGATGAGAATCAAGGCGCCGAACACGTAGACACGGGACTCGGCGTGGGACAGCCGAAGGCAATTCGAACCGTCGGGGTCACCAGTTGTGATTGCGTGGCTGGCTGCCACACGGTGACGACCTCGTCTGCTTTAGGGACCCTTGCTAGGGTGCACCTGAGCTAGGCTTTGGGACCCCCGAAGGGGTGAGAACCCTCGTTAGGGTGAGCCTAAGCTAGGTGGGTCTGGCTCTGCCAAGGAAGCACGAACACCAAGGTGTGTAAAAACGCACCAACCAGCTCAGCAGGATGCCAAAAGAACCCCCACTGGCTGATTGAGACGGTATTTATTAAGGCATACAAGAAGGGTTTTCGTAATACAACACACGATTACATGATTGGTTAAAAACCTGTTGCCGGGCAAAACTTAAGCAGGCTAAAAGCTTTCCATAGGATGTGGTTTTCTCTCATGCCCGGAGTTCTCCGGACAGGCTTTGTGGTTTAGCGTTTCTGCATAAACTGCAGGTGCTTTAGCTCGACAAAGGATGTGGTATTTTTATGTCTTTAAGCATGTTAGCTACACTCTCCTCCTTGATTTTTATCTGCATTGATTGCATAGTGTCTAGCTTTTCAAGTGTTTCATAAATTGTAGCAACAGTTGAATATAAGTAATTTGACTTTGCTCTTGATCAATGCAGCAATGACCCCAATTTCAATCCATCATTTCTGTCTAAATGCACATTTGAATCTCGGAGTCATTTGTTTATCTAAAATTGTAGTGTGGTCTTCAGACTTAGTGGGCAGTTAGTGTGAATCATGAATAAATCATAATTCTAGAAGTTATGGGGATTATGTTAATTTGTGCAATATATTCTGTTTAAACCTGTGTACAGTGGCAAGCAATAAGACTGAGTAGTGCAATATGTGTTTTTTCTGAGAATAGTTCAAAGAATATGTGATAAAGAGAAATCATGACGTACTACTGTCAGTCTTCTGATATAGTCCATACAGGAAGCATGATCAGATGAATTAATTCTACTTCACTGTAAGGCTACAATAACAGAATCTTAAAACTACATTTTTCCATTTCTTTTGCATCCCAAGTACTAAGGACGATCCTGTCTGAGACTTTTGCTTTTCCGACATTTTGTGGGCTAAGTGGCCTCTTGTCCAACTATTTGCCTGACTGTGGCTCTTCCCTGTCATCTAAGATCATTCTCCCAATAACAATTAGAACTACTGCAGACTTACTAGTGTCTAGACAAGTGATGTCAAACTCAATTTCATTGTGGGCCGCATCAGGGTTGTGTTTGACCTCAGACAGCCAGGGGGAAGTGGAAGGGGGGGTAGTCTGGGGTGGGTGTGGCTATGTGGGCATAACATGGGATTCATGTCAGGGGTGGGGGACGACACCTGTGGTGATCAAATGCTAAGGCAGGACTTCCCTGAGACCCTCACTCCCTCTCATTATACAGGCAGTCCTCGAGTTACGAATATAATAGAGCCTGCCAATTACATTCGTAACCTGAGGATTTGTTTGATTGAATCATGTTAAATGAACATGATCATTCCCTGCTTTCCCCAATGAATTTGTTAATAAAATGTGCAGGTCATTAAATGCACATGAGGTATCTCAGAGTGGGGAAGCACATGCAGGTCCTAGTGCTGGGGCAGGCCATCCAAGGCCTCCCCCAATCCACTGAGATACCTCATGCTCCTTTGGGATCCCCACAATTATCTCCCTCCATCCTGCCCAGCCAGTCTCCACAGACTGGGCTTGCTTTGCTAGCATCCCAGATTCCACTCACTTCTCCCCACCCCATTTACCATGGATCACTTACTTTTTGAAGATCTCCAGAGCTCCAAAAGAGGTTGACCCACTGGCAGAAAAGCCAAAGTGTTTTATTCAGATGATGGCAAAGCTGTAAAAATGTGAAATCTAAGAAAAACATTTTTCTAGCTTCTGAGAAAAGAATTTGGCTTGGGGCCATCTGGCCAGCAGGCCTCTGGTAGTAGAAAAGGCCTCCTGCTTTAGGTCAGCTTCAGTGATTGAGGCAGCAGTAGCAGCCAATCAATGAGGAGCTTGCTTCCTTTGTCTTATCGGGCTGAACTGCAAGCCTCTTATTGATTGTCTGCCATCCCCCAATCCCTGAAACTGCTCATTTGAACTAGCCAGTCAGCAGCAAACAGGAAGTTGGCCACACTGGGCCCAAACTAAGCTTGCAGGCCCTCATGGTAGAGAAGCTGAAGCGTTTATTCAGATGGGGAAAGCTGTTTTCCTTACATCTCATCTTCTTACAGCTTCACAGACTTTTGAATAAAAGACTTTGGCTTCTCTGCCACATGGGTCAACCTTTTCTGGAGCTCTTTGAAAAGTAAGTATAGTAAAGCCATGGGAAATGGGGTGGGGAGGAGTAAATGGAATCCTGGGCACTAGGAAAGCAGGCACAGTCAATGGAGAGGGCCAGATGCAGCCCACAGAGGCTCCATTTCGGACTGTAACAGGCCGGGGAAGGCCTGTGGAAGGTTTTCTGACCTAGGCTTTCTGAGAAAGCATAAATCACAATCTTAGTCCCAAAAACCCTCTTTTATTTAGATAGCTGTGAATTATGGTCATTCAGAGCCCTTAATGATTCACAGTCTATGAAGATTCCGACAGATGTCTGCTCGAGTTGACACAGTCTTTGAGTGTAATGTTGATAAGCACCAACCTTTATCTGGCCCAGAGAGGGCTTTCGGGGGAAATGGCGGACCTTCCCAGAGCTCCGTAAACGATGGGGCGCTCTGGCAGGGATAGCAGGCGTTATTGGCCCCCGTTGGTCATCCTGGGGGCCTAGAATTATGAAGTGGCAACCCTGGCTTGTATGGTGAACAGCTGGGATCCGGATGGACCCGCTAACCAGGAGGACGGGAGACGGAGGACAGCTAAGGGACAGGAACACAGAGGCCGAGCCGCGGCAGCTGCGGCAGCAAAATGAGTAAAAGAACAGAAAGAGCAGAAAGGAGGCGTTTTGGGTGTTTTGGGCGGCTGCCAGGCGGCGGAACAGCGCGACAGCGGAGGAGCAAGCCAGAGAGAGAGAACAACGTGTAGGGAGAGCTCATCTTACCGGCGATGGCGACGGAGCGGCAGAGACGGCACTGGAATATCGGGCGCCATATTTCTTCCCAGCTATCTCTCGGACCGCGGTGCGTTGCCAGGTGGAGAGGCCAGTGGGGGCTGGGGGTCGGGAGAGAAGGTGCAGGGACCGAAGAGGGAAGCCGGGGGGGTCGCCGGAGGCTCGGGGCGACCCCGGAAGAGTAATAGGCCGAGCAGCTGGCCTTGGCACCTCGTTTACCCCCCCCCCCCGCTGAGGTGCGATTCCTTCACACTCCAAGAACTGCCTCCGGGCCTCTGGGCCTAAAGAACTGCCTAAAGAACTGCCCTGGGCCTCACTGGTGGAACGTAGACTATTGTGGACTGTGAGGTCTGTCCCCTCCCATCTTATTATTTGCCTTTTAAATATCTCTCTACTTCATTCTATGTTAATCTTACATCCTAGACCTGCTACAAAGAGAGACCCTGCCATAGCCATAATCATGGATTGGTCATCATCCCAACTTATTCAAGGTCTGACATCCTTCGACTGCGAGGGTCCCCCCTCTCGCAGGCATGCCCCCCTGCCCTGACGAGGGCCCACCTCAATGAGGGGTTTATTAACCCAGAGAGGTGGAGGAAGCGGGGGATTAGGGGTTTTTTAGGAAAATGTTTTGTAAAGCTTTTAAGGGGTTCCAGGGAGCGGGGAGGGTTGGTTTGGCCCTGGGGCATGGATACAACCAGGCCAACAGGTAGGGTCAAGACGGAAGGGAGGGTCAAGACGGAAGGAAGCGAAGCGGAGCGGGTGGGAGGAAATAACATTCCTATAAGGGGAATTCCAATCACGACGGTCGTAGGGAGGGGCAGGCGCGAGGACACTAGAAGAACGTATAGTCGGTTGGGAGACCGGGGCCACTGGATACGCCCGGTCGCTTGTACCAACCCCCGCAGACTAGGTGGACAGGATCAGCAGAGCCTGGGCCTTAGGCTGATGTTATGTAACGCGAGGTCCGTGGTTAACAAGGCCCCCCTCATCAGTGACTTGATCACAGAGGGGGAGCCGGACCTCGCAGGAATAGCGGAAACCTGGTTGGGCCCGGAGGGGGGGTTGCCCCTCAGGGAAATGTGCCCTCCAGGTTACCGTGTATTCCACCAGCCACGGGCCCAAGGTAGGGGTGGGGGGGTAGCAATTATCATCCGGGACGATCTGGCACCGAGAGAATTCACTGTGTCGCAGACATCTGGTTGTGAGTCTCTGGGCGTAAAGTGGGGCCCAGGGAGTCAGTTGGGCCTGTTGATAGTATACCTGGCTCCCCGCCATACATCAACGGCCCTGCCCGAGCTCCTCGAGCGGATCGCGGAGATGGCGGTTGAGACCCCCAAACTACTAGTGATGGGGGATTTCAACCTGCCGTCGACGGGAAAGGCATCCGAGGTAGCCCGGGAATTCATGGCTTCCATGACAGCCATGGGTCTGACTCAAGTAATTCAGGACCCCACTCACGAGCGAGGCCACATTCTGGATCTTGTGTTTGTCTCCGACCAGTGGACGAGTGATCTGGGAAGAGGGCATTTAGTCATCACGCCCCTGTCATGGTCAGATCACTCACTTCTCCAGCTGGACTTCCCTGGCGCTACTCCCCACCGCGGGGAGGCGGAACCAGATTATCCCAGATGGTTCCGCCCCAGGCGCCTGATGGAACCGGATAGGTTCCAGGCGGAGCTTGGGCCACTTCCTGCTGACCTGTCCCGCCCCCGGGCTGAGGACCTGGTAGCCGCATGGAATAGTGCGGCTGCCGGTGCCTTGGACCGGGTGGCGCCTTTGCGGCCTCTCCGACGGCCACGATCGACCCGGGCCCCCTGGTTTAACGGGGAGCTAAGGGCGATGAAACGCCTTAGGAGACGCCTGGAGAGTAAGTGGAGATCCTCCCGCTCCGAAGCTGACCGAACACAGGTAAGAGCCTACATAAGGACCTACCTTGTGGCAATAAGAGTGGCCAAACGTCAGTATTGTGCCACTCTTATAGCGTCCGCAGAGAACCGCCCTGCCGCCCTGTTTCGGGTGACCCGCTCCCTTCTGTCACAGGAGCAGCGGGACCCCCCATTGCAGGGCAGGGCAGAGGAATTTGGAGAGTTCCTGCAGGATAAAATCGATCATATCCGGAGAGGTTGGACCCACTCCAGTGCTCCAGTGGGGACGTCCGAGACTAGTCTTGAGAGACCATGCTGGGAGGAGTTTGACCCTGTTGTCATCGAAGATTTGGACAGGTTGCGCGGGCGACTGCGGGCCACCACATGTTTACTGGACCCGTGTCCCTCCTGGTTGGTGCTGGCCTCCTGGGAGGGCTCACGAGGCTGGCTACTGGGACTGGTGAACGCTTCGTTGGGGGAGGGCCTGATGCCGGCCGCCTTGAAAGAGGCGGTGGTCAGGCCCCTGCTCAAGAAGCCTTCTCTGGACCCAAAGGAGCTAGCAAATTATCGTCCTGTCTCCAACCTTCCTTTTTTAGCGAAGGTTGTTGAGAGTGTGGTGGCTCAGCAGTTTCCGCGCCACCTGGAGGAAGCTGATTATCTAGACCCGCGCCAGTCCGGCTTCCGACCCGGTCACAGCACGGAGACGGCCTTGGTCGCGTTGGTGGATGATCTCTGGAGGGCAAAGGATGGGGGTTGTTCCTCCATCCTTGTCCTATTAGATCTCTCGGCGGCCTTCGATACCATCGACCATGGTATCCTATTGCGCCGGCTGGAGGG
The DNA here is from genome assembly GCA_029891615.1 of Natrix natrix natrix. Classification (NCBI taxonomy): domain Eukaryota; kingdom Metazoa; phylum Chordata; class Lepidosauria; order Squamata; family Natricidae; genus Natrix; species Natrix natrix. The sequence continues at coordinate 14,428 of JAKRSK010007243.1, forward strand.
GTTGGGGGTTGGAGGCACCGTGCTACGGTGGTTCCGCTCCTACCTCTCTGGCCGGACGCAATGTGTGTTGACGGGGGAGCAGAGGTCGACCGCAAGGCCCCTCATTTGTGGGGTCCCTCAGGGGTCGATCCTCTCGCCTCTCCTGTTCAACATATATATGAAGCCGCTGGGCGAGATCATCCGTGGTTTTGGGGTGAGTTACCATCTGTACGCTGATGATACTCAGTTGTACATTTCCACCCCAAACCACCCCAACGAGGCTGTCGAAGTGATGGCCCGGTGTCTGGAAGCCGTACGGGTCTGGATGGATGACAACAGGCTCAGGCTCAACCCCTCCAAGACAGAGTGGCTGTGGTTCCCGGCTTCCCGATTCAATCAGCATACTCCATCGCTGACCATCGGGGATGAGCAATTAGCCCCGGTGGAAGGAGCGCGCAACTTGGGCGTCCTCCTTGACGATCGGCTGACCTTAGAAGATCACGTGGCGGCCGTGGCAAGGGGGGCGTTCCACCAGGTTCGCCTGGTGCGCCAGTTGCGGCCCCTTTTGGACCGGGAGGCCTTGCGCACAGTCACTCACGCGCTGGTGACGTCCCGCCTGGACTACTGTAACGCTCTCTACATGGGGCTCCCCTTGAGGTGCGCCCGGAGACTGCAGTTGGTCCAGAATGCAGCCGCGCGGGTTATTATGGGGAGATCGAGATTCTCCCATATAACACCTATCCTGCGCGAGCTGCACTGGCTTCCTGTGGCCTACCGGGTGCGCTTCAAGGTACTGGTTACCATCTTCAAAGCGCTCCATGGCACAGGGCCCAGTTACCTGCGGGATCGCGTCCTGCCCCATACATCCCTGCGACCCATTCGCTCACACAGAGAGGGGCTACTCCGGGTGCCGTCCTCTAGAGAGTGCCAGAGGGCGGTGCCCAGGAGTAGGGCCTTCTCTGTGGTGGGCCCTACCCTTTGGAATGACCTCCCCCCAGACATCCGGACAACAACCGACCTTCGCTCCTTCCGTATGAAGCTGAAGACCTACCTGTTTTGTCAAGCCGGCCTGGCATAACGTTACAATCTTGCCACCCCAGGTCATTTTATAATGGGAAATTTTGTTTTTTAAAGTTTTTAGAGTTTAATATTTTTGGGGTTTTAAATTTTGTAAGTATGCTTATTTATGGACTTATTTTTACCTCCTCTGCACGATATATGGTGCTATCTTGATTATTGCTCTGTACGTCGCCCCGAGTCCCTGTGGGGAGAGGGGGCGACTAATAAGTTCAATAAAATAAATAAATAAATAAATAAA
>JAKRSK010007244.1:0-11745 GCA_029891615.1 Natrix natrix natrix
CTGCCACACGGTGACGACCCACTGTTCAGTCTTTAGGATCTGAACTGGACTCCCTGCTAGGTGCATCTTAGGTCTAGGCTTTGGGACCGCCCCCCGAAGGGTGATCAACCCGTTCGGTATTTATGGTGAGCCTACTAGCTAGGTGGGGTCTGGCTCTGCCAAGGAAGCACGAACACCAAGGTGTGTAAAAACGCACCAACCAGCTCAGCAGGATGCCAAAAGAACCCCCACTGGCTGATTGAGACGGTATTTATTAAGGCATTACAAGAAGGGTTTTCGTAATACAACACACGATTACATGATTGGTTAAAAACCTGTTGCCGGGCAAAACTTAAGCAGGCTAAAAGCTTTCCATAGGATGTGGTTTTCTCTCATGCCCGGAGTTCTCCGGACAGGCTTCGTGGTTTAGCGTTTCTGCATAAACTGCAGGTGCTTTAGCTCGACAAAGGATGTGGTATTTTTATGTCTTTAAGCATGTTAGCTACATCTCCTCTGTTTTGACTTTATTAAAGCTGAAAACATGGAGTTTTTACATCCATGGAGGTGAGTGCTATCTCAGGTCACGAGTTGCCCTCCGACCCCAAGCTTCCTGTGTCCGCACCTACCATACTTTCAGCGTCATCTTCCAAATCATTATCCGAGGAGGAATGTAGCAAGGGTTGCTTACTTTCATCTGTTGGCACCAACATATATGTATTATTCTCAAGCATCATATTAATTTGTGCAGCAGCTTTTGCTTCAGCAATTGCATTCAAACTAACGCTTTATCATAGATATAAAAATAGGTAATAAGCAGGGTAATAATATACATCCCATAGCAATCATTGCAACTAATATGAAGACAGCTTTCAAACCTGGGAATTTGGGTAAAATACCATCAAACATACCTCCAAAAATCAAATCCAGTCCATTTCTGTACAGGAACATGGGCAATTTTCATCATTCTGTCAGTGATTTCCTTGATTACATGACCACTATCATCAATTTCCAATACAACAATTACTTAAATTAAATTTTCCACAAACACCTCCTTCTTTAGCCAGTAATATAGTCTAAAGCTAATCGATTTTGCATTATATATGTCCTACTTTTTACACTTTCAACAGCCAATGTTATTTAAGGCTTTTGCAGTATCGTTAGTGATGATTTCTACCACCGCTTGAAGTCGTATAATGCGATTTAACAAATAACTGGGATCTCTGCCAAAGGATCCCGTAGTCCCATCATTTGCCCAATTTGCAGGGCCATAAATAATTAATAATGCGTTCAGGAGGCCATTCATCATCTTTCCAATCTCCTATTTTTACACCAGTTCCTAGGGATATACTTCGTCTGCTACGGTGAATATTATCTAAGGTATCATAAACAGGCATTCCCAATTGAGTACGTACAGTCAATGGTAAAAGAAAAAAGCTAGGACGAATAGAAGCTAAAAAACAAGAGCCATACCACTGAGGAGGTAACCTATTATAGGCATAAGTTCCACATGCCCAATATAGGCCTGCAGGGGCTTGCCATTCTTTGGTATCTTCGGGTGTTTTTAAATAAGCCAATGCAGGAATGTTTGACAAAACAGGAAATTTGAGCAGGGATCCATTAACGCTCCACCAGGAGCCGTTATTTCCATTGGCCCAAACAAGGAGTGTCTCCTACATGGATTGTATGATCCTGCAGTATAGTTGCGACAAAAACATTCTTGCCCAATCAGAGAATTATCAATTCTCCATACTTCAGTACCATTTTGGGTAAAAGTATAATTAGATTGATGAATTACCAAATCAGTATAATTAACTTGATGTGCAACCCAAGGCCATTGGTCCCCCCATGTTAGTTCCACCACATACAAAACAATTTTTTACAGTAAGTTCTTTAGCTATGGTTTCAGCAAGGCTAATAAACATATTATGAGCTTTTGGAGGCATTACCAAAGAGGATAATTGAGAAATAATTTCTTCAAAGTTTTGAAAAACAGAGATGGTTTTACGAACCACTTTAGTTGTTGTTAATTGAATAATAATGTAGCCATACGGATCTGCCCCACCTCCATCAATTCCAAGACCCAGAAAACGGTACTGAGTGCTAGGAGTGGTGGATGTGTATAAATATATACAAACTTGGTTGCATTTGTTAAAATCACAGTCTGGTGAAGCAGGTTCACGAGTAAGGTTGATGCCTTGAGGACCTCTATAATCAGGTTGAGTAGAAACATCTTTAGTATACCAATAATTGTAAGTGGTAGTAGCTCCTACATTGGATCCTGATATTTTTTTGGAAAAGATATTTCCTGTCCTGTAAATATGCTCGTTGCCACCCAAGATTGCCACAGAGACGTCCTGCATTACCATAAGAAGATCCTTGACCTTTACTAATAGCTTCACATATGTCAAAACATGCTGATATTTTAGCTTGTCCTCTGGATACATTATGCGTAATGTATCCAGAACTTGATTGGGCTTTTGAAAAAATAAAAGGCAAATTTTCGCTAGGTCCTCCTTTAATATCCATATACATAAAGGGAGGCAGTCTGTGGGCCTAAGGACTTTGGATCATAGCAATGAATCTTCCCAGATGATTCCTTACAACGATGGTACAAGGTAGCATTGTGCGTGCAGGATGATAAGTCAGATGTACATTCAGGTTTGATGTTGGAATATAGCAGAGTTTTGGTAATGCGAATACCTGTTCGTGTGATGGTGATGCAGTCATTACAACTTTGAGTGTCAGACGTAAGTGATGCAGCACGCCGAATTCGTGGGGAATGAGAGGACTGTTTCTGAAACAACAATAAGGTCAATCTGGTGGAAGTGGCAAATCCTTTAACCATCTTGGTAATTTCACATTGATATAGTCCCAAATCTGCTGCCTTGGGGTTTTTTACAGTTAATTGAGTAGAACGAAAATGAAATGTTTGTAAATAACGTTCTGAATCCTCAGGAAGCCATGTGTTGTTAAAAAACCATCGCCAAAAAGTACCTTTTTTCTTGATAGGAGATCGTTGTTGACAAGACATGGTGGGAGCATATGGCACTCCTTGTACGAAGGTGTAGCGTACCTGGTGTGTTCGTATAAGGGAATTATATTTTGGAAAGTCAGGTGCGTTTCGGCGAATCCTTGCTCCTGGGAGAGGCTCCGCTTACTCCTGGTGCATAGTCTGGAATTTCCTTGGCTTTCCACAAACAAGCATTCACATCGCATGGCTCTGGAAAACAGCAGGAAAAATGGCGAAGCAAAGTTCTTGAAGAGGGGTGAGGAGAGGTGTGGACAAGAGTCATCCAAGAAAGAAAAATTGAAGGTAATGGAGGATAAGCCACAGAGGGTGTTGAGTGGAGATAAAACAGTTTGGTTAAAATAGGTGTTATTGGACAAAAATCCAATGCACGAGTAGGAGCCAATAGTTTTGAGGAGTTACTTGTAAGGAAAGACGAACTTGACAAGAGTCATGATACAAGTATTGAATTAATATCAAAGGTTTTAAAGAAGGGAAAGAAATTGGCCCTGATGCTGCAAGGCATAGGGACAAGCAGTGAGAAGAGTGTCTTTGAACACAAAAGTCACATGAGTGTCAAGAGGTGCAAAAATCACCTGAGGGTGAACATAAATCGAGCAGAGGCATAAGACAACAATGTGAGAAAGAGTTTAAAGAAAAAGGAGTGATATGTCAGGGGGAGAAGAAAAGGCGGGGTCATCTTGATCTTCTTCTGGTATGCGGTGATACGGACGAAACACAACGAGCAGGAACCCAGAGAGTCTTGTCGTCAATTTGTACCGCTGCGTAGCCTTTTCCCCAAGTGATCAATTGAGCCGGACCTTTCCACTGTGGATCCGGCAATTGCCTGTAGTAGACAAGAGGTCGGGAGGCAGGGAGGGGAGGTTTAGAAAAGTGACGAGAAGCTGCAGAAGATGCTGGTGTGCCAGTAAAGTTAAGAAAGTTGATAGTATAAAGACAAGTATTTAGAATGTTTTGCAACATCGGGAGATTGGGGGGGTGTAACCCTTTTTCCTCTTCTCCGGGTGCCGTCCGCCAAACAGTGTCGGGGGGCGACATCCAGGAGCAGAGCCTTCTCTGTGATGGGCCCAGCCCTGTGGAATGACCTCCCCCGTGACATCAGGATTACTTCCGATCTCCGCTCCTTCCGTGTACAGCTGAAGACCCACCTCTTTCAATTATCTGGCCTGGCTCAATCGTAATTTTTTCTTATTCCTCCTAACTGTTTTTAAATTGGCTTTTAAATGTTAAATTTTTAATTGCATATTGGGTTTCTGACAATTGGGGTATTTTAATGGTGATTTTTAACTGTCTAAATGATGTAATTGTTGCCTCCTCCGTGTATGTGTGCCGTGTATGTGTGTCTTGTATATATGTATGTTTATGTGTTTGTATACATCTTTTGTGTTTTATATGCTCCATTGTACGCCGCCCCGAGTCCTACTTGGAAAGGGAGCGGCTAATAAATTCAAATTATTATAATTATTATTATTATTTTGACCCCATATGCCGATCAAGAGCTATTTTCAAGGTTTTATTTGCTCTTTCTACTATTGCTTGTCCTTTTGAATTAAAAGGAATTCCAAATTTGTGAATAATGGACCACCTATAACAAAATTGAGCAAAGGCAGAGGAGGTATAGGCGGGACCATTATCAGTTTTTTTAAATTTTTGGACACCCCAATGTTGCGAAAGATCGAATGCAATGATTAATTGTTTTGCTTGGTATTCTCACCCCTTTGCGGGGTTACCATAATAAAACCCGAAAAAGTGTCCACAGAAACGTGAAGATATTTCCATGGGGCAAATGGGGGATATTGAGTAACATCCATTTGCCAAGTTTCACAAGCCTCAGTACCCCTTGGATTTACCCCTTGCGGAATGCTATTGGCTTGGAGACTACAAGTGGGGGCATTGTTGAATGATGGCAGTAGCTTCTGCCATTGAAATGCCAAATTGCTTCATCAAGGCTTTTTTGTTTTGATGAAAAAAAGGTGTGACTTTCACCTGCTGTCAATGGGGCAGGCTGAGGTGAGACAATAGTTACAGGCATCATTTTGCAGGCCTCATCTGCCATGTGATTTCCTTCCGATAGGAACCCAGGCAGGTGTTGATGACTACGAATGTGTGCTACAAGCAAAGGTTTAGTCCTTGCGTGTAGTACTGTTTGCAGTTGTATAAACAATGTCAAAAGGGAAGGTGTTAAAGAGGGTGAGATATAGGCATCAAAAATGTGTAAAGTTAATTGAGCAACATACAGACTGTCTGTGATGATATTTAGAGGTTCGGAAGAAAATAATTCCAAAGCCAAAATGAAGGCTGCCAACTCAGCCTGTTGTGCAGATGTTTGTGTAGCTGTCAATTTCTTATGCCATATCTGTTGTGTATTCCATGTACATGCACCATGATTTTTGGACCCATCTGTGAATATGGTTAACGCATCTTTAATGGGTTGGGATGTTATTGGTGTGGAGAATTGTATCGGAATGGTCTTAATAACTTGTAGCCTTGGGTCAGCTGGCAGATGACATGAAATTTGACCAGGCCATTCCGTGAGTGCATCTTGGAGAAGGGTAGAATTTTGAAAAAGAGGCTCCCATTGAGATAGCTTGAAAGGGAGATAAAGTGTAACAAAATCCATTCCCATTAAGGCACGAGTTCTTTTTCGTGCCTTTTCAATGAGCAAAGCCATTTGGGCTGCTCTGGGTGTGAGTGAATTGCGAGGTGTATGTGCTTGATGTAACCATTCTAAAATGTAAAGTTTAGGTTTTGGGATCATCACTACTTGTATGATGATTCCTGTCAAAAGTTGAGGAGTTGCAAGAAGAGCCAATGAAAGGGGAGTGTGTGGAATTGCTCTATCCACCCATGTAGTTTGTAATGTAAGGTTGATCTTTTCCAAAGAATCAAGTTGCTGCTGACTCAAATGTATGGTATCAGAAGGATGTTTAAGGCCTACCAAGCCTTGAAACAAGGGGGAAAGGTCATTTGTAGAAAGGGATAAATAGGGTCTAGCCCAATTAAGAGTTCCCAAGTACTGTTGTAGCTGAACCAATGTGGGATCAGGGGGAAGTGTTAAACGTGGTAATTCAGGTGCCGCAGCAGATGCGATTACTTTGTGACCCAAATATTGCATTGGGTATTGATGCTGAATTTTTTCTGGAGCTATGTGAAGGCCTGCTGTATGTAACAAGGATTGTAAATGAGGTAACGTTTTTGATACTGTACCTTTAGGTCCTTCTGCTGCCAGCAATATGTCATCCATATAATGGTAGATCAAAAATGTAGGATACTTACGGCGAAAAGGTTGCAAAATTTTGTCAACATAGTATTGACACATTGTGGGAGAATTCATCATACCTTGGGGTAAAGATTTCCATTGGTATCGAGCAGTTGGTTTAGAATTATTATATTCAGGTATGGTGAAGGCAAAAAGAAGTCTATCCTCAGGATGTAATGGGATAGAGAAAAAGCAGTCTTTTAAGTCAATAACAACAAGATCAAAATCTTGTGGGATTAAATTTGGATTTGGGAGCCCACATTGAAGCGCTCCCATGGGTTGTAAAATGAGATTGATGGTCCTCAAGTCTTGCAAGAGACGAAAGTTCCCATTTTTCTTTTTAATAACAAATACAGGTGTGTTATAAGGGCTGGTGGATGGTTCAATATGGCCTAATTGCAATTGTTCATCCACCAGTGCATGAAGGGCCTGTAGTTTCTCAATGGGAAGAGGCCATTGATCAATCCAAATGGGGGTGTTAGTTTTAGCGAAAGCTTAAGAGAAAATAATGACATGATGTTAAGGAATATTCAAGGTAGCATTAAGTTGAGAAAGCAAGTCACGTCCCCAAAGATTAATAAACAAAGGTAAGACGTAAGGTTTAATGTAAGCAGTAAGAGAGGAATGAGAAGTAGATGCAAAAAGCCACTTGGTGCTAACCTTGGCCGATTGGGCTCCGCCCACACCTTGCACTGAAGGAGAATCAGTCAAAGGCCAGGAGGAGGGCCATTCGGATTGTTGGATGACAGAGACGTCAGCTCCAGTATCCACCAGTCCTGTAAAAGGACGTCCATTAAGAGAGACAGTAAGCAAAGGCTTATTAGGCTGGACAGGTTGATGTAAAGCATAAACTGAAGAAGTATCAGAAGAAGGCAGAATTAAAAGAGTTGCAACTATAGTATCAGCCGCTGGGTGGAAGCATCGGTCTCCGATGCCAGCGAGAGAAATATTTTTTAAGGAGGAGGAGTCATAAAGAAAAGGAGCAGCAACCACACCTTCGAGGATGAGGGTGGAGTTAGGCATGAGCAAAAGTGGTTGGGAAGGCGGAAGTGGAGTCAATAAAGTAACTGACAGTGGGAGAGTAAACACTGAGCCAGGATCATCATAAGTAAAAGCTTCTGAAAGTGCCACCGGATAGGCGGTGGGTAAAGAAAGCATGTCAGGGGACGGAGCATGCACCAAAGAGTGCCGAGAGGCAATAGACAAAATAGGAGGATCAGCCTTTGGAGTGGGGTTGGCTGCGAACCCCGAAATTAGTTTCCCGAGGGAGGGGTCTCAGGAGGGGGATTAGTACGGCATTGCGAAGCCCAATGAAAACCTTTGCGACAGCGAGGGCAGATGGTTTTAGGCTTCACCGTAGGGGTGGGAGGGGGACCCCGAGAACCCCTAGGTTGGCCTCCACCGCCTGGGAAACGGCACTGACTTTTAAAATGACCAGGCTTTCCGCAATTATGGCAGTTGCCTGGGCGGGAGAGAGCAAGTGTGTCAGATACCGTAGCAGCGGGCGGGGGAGGGATAGCAGCAGAAATGGAGGAGGAAATAGCCGCTGCAAGAGCCCCCATTTTATGAGACATTGTTCCTATGACACGACAAAGTTGCAAGAACTCAGCGATAGTGACTCCAGGTTTATTAGCAACAGTTTGTAAAACTTTCTGACAATCCTCATTTGCATTAGAATAAGCCAATTTAACCAAAAGTTCTTTCCTTGCAGCCTCATTGTCAATTTGTCTTTCTAAGGCAGTCTGCAAGCGATTAATAAAGGAAGAATATGATTCATTAGATTCTTGCATAATTTTCAAAAAAGCCTGAGTGGCTTCAGTGGACGAGTCATCTACTCGTTTTAGAGCATTCATAGCAAGTAAATGAATCAAGGCAAAGGCACGCCGAGGGCAATTTTGTTGCTGAACAAGAGTAGAAAATGCGCCTGTGCCTTTAAGATGGTCAGTAGTAACTTGAGGCGGAAGACCTTTGAGGACTTCAGCGTCAGCTAGTTTTTCATATTCAGACAGCCAAACAACATATTGAGCAGGATTCATCAGCATAGAGAACAGAGTTTTCCAGTCATACAAAAGCATTATAGAAGTTGCAGAAACAAGAGAATCCAACAAACCTTGAGTGTACCGAGACTGTAAGCCATAAGCGGAAACTGCTTCTTTTAGATTTTTTAAAACACGCAGTTCTATGTTGGAATGAACAGGAGGACCGGGAGCACCCGGGGCAAACGTGAGGGGATAGGCAGCAGGGAATTCAGAAGAGTCAAGGGAAAAGGAGGGGGAGCGAACAAGGGAGGAGATGTGACCGCCCTGGGAAGGAGAAGGGGGGGAGGAAGAGGGGGGGGAACAGGCAGGAGAAAGAGAAGGGGGGGAAAGAGGGCAATCGGGAGCCGTAGGAGGAAGATAGGGAGGGGGAGGATCAGCAGTTGCAGGAACAGACAAAGAAACTGTGTCAGAAGAGAAAGAGGACGGGGGGATGTAGCAGGAGGGAGGGAATCTTTGGGATAGACGATCTCAAGGGCAGACATAACAGCGCGCCAGGAAGAGATAACGCCAAAGGGGGCGCGCGGAGAAGAATGGAGATAAGTGCCAAGGCGTTCCCATGTGGAACGTTTAAGAGTTCCGGATTCAGGGTAAGCCGGGCAGTGGCGATAGACATAAAAAAGGAGTTGATCGATATTTCTGCAGACTATTGGCTTGCTTGATTAGAAGGGAAAGCTCAAGCCTGTGAGAGGCGTGAGACTTTGAGAGTGAAGTGCCCATACTTACAAAGCGCTTGCCCGCCAGGTGCGTAAGATGAGAATCAAGGCGCCGAACACGTAGACACGGGACTCGGCGTGGGACAGCCGAAGGCAATTCGAACCGTCGGGGTCACCAGTTGTGATTGCGTGGCTGGCTGCCACACGGTGACGACCTCGTCTGCTTTAGGGACCCTTGCTAGGGTGCACCTGAGCTAGGCTTTGGGACCCCCGAAGGGGTGAGAACCCTCGTTAGGGTGAGCCTAAGCTAGGTGGGTCTGGCTCTGCCAAGGAAGCACGAACACCAAGGTGTGTAAAAACGCACCAACCAGCTCAGCAGGATGCCAAAAGAACCCCCACTGGCTGATTGAGACGGTATTTATTAAGGCATACAAGAAGGGTTTTCGTAATACAACACACGATTACATGATTGGTTAAAAACCTGTTGCCGGGCAAAACTTAAGCAGGCTAAAAGCTTTCCATAGGATGTGGTTTTCTCTCATGCCCGGAGTTCTCCGGACAGGCTTTGTGGTTTAGCGTTTCTGCATAAACTGCAGGTGCTTTAGCTCGACAAAGGATGTGGTATTTTTATGTCTTTAAGCATGTTAGCTACACTCTCCTCCTTGATTTTTATCTGCATTGATTGCATAGTGTCTAGCTTTTCAAGTGTTTCATAAATTGTAGCAACAGTTGAATATAAGTAATTTGACTTTGCTCTTGATCAATGCAGCAATGACCCCAATTTCAATCCATCATTTCTGTCTAAATGCACATTTGAATCTCGGAGTCATTTGTTTATCTAAAATTGTAGTGTGGTCTTCAGACTTAGTGGGCAGTTAGTGTGAATCATGAATAAATCATAATTCTAGAAGTTATGGGGATTATGTTAATTTGTGCAATATATTCTGTTTAAACCTGTGTACAGTGGCAAGCAATAAGACTGAGTAGTGCAATATGTGTTTTTTCTGAGAATAGTTCAAAGAATATGTGATAAAGAGAAATCATGACGTACTACTGTCAGTCTTCTGATATAGTCCATACAGGAAGCATGATCAGATGAATTAATTCTACTTCACTGTAAGGCTACAATAACAGAATCTTAAAACTACATTTTTCCATTTCTTTTGCATCCCAAGTACTAAGGACGATCCTGTCTGAGACTTTTGCTTTTTCCGACATTTTGTGGGCTAAGTGGCCTCTTGTCCAACTATTTGCCTGACTGTGGCTCTTCCCTGTCATCTAAGATCATTCTCCCAATAACAATTAGAACTACTGCAGACTTACTAGTGTCTAGACAAGTGATGTCAAACTCAATTTCATTGTGGGCCGCATCAGGGTTGTGTTTGACCTCAGACAGCCAGGGGGAAGTGGAAGGGGGGGTAGTCTGGGGTGGGTGTGGCTATGTGGGCATAACATGGGATTCATGTCAGGGGTGGGGGACGACACCTGTGGTGATCAAATGCTAAGGCAGGACTTCCCTGAGACCCTCACTCCCTCTCATTATACAGGCAGTCCTCGAGTTACGAATATAATAGAGCCTGCCAATTACATTCGTAACCTGAGGATTTGTTTGATTGAATCATGTTAAATGAACATGATCATTCCCTGCTTTCCCCAATGAATTTGTTAATAAAATGTGCAGGTCATTAAATGCACATGAGGTATCTCAGAGTGGGGAAGCACATGCAGGTCCTAGTGCTGGGGCAGGCCATCCAAGGCCTCCCCCAATCCACTGAGATACCTCATGCTCCTTTGGGATCCCCACAATTATCTCCCTCCATCCTGCCCAGCCAGTCTCCACAGACTGGGCTTGCTTTGCTAGCATCCCAGATTCCACTCACTTCTCCCCACCCCATTTACCATGGATCACTTACTTTTTGAAGATCTCCAGAGCTCCAAAAGAGGTTGACCCACTGGCAGAAAAGCCAAAGTGTTTTATTCAGATGATGGCAAAGCTGTAAAAATGTGAAATCTAAGAAAAACATTTTTCTAGCTTCTGAGAAAAGAATTTGGCTTGGGGCCATCTGGCCAGCAGGCCTCTGGTAGTAGAAAAGGCCTCCTGCTTTAGGTCAGCTTCAGTGATTGAGGCAGCAGTAGCAGCCAATCAATGAGGAGCTTGCTTCCTTTGTCTTATCGGGCTGAACTGCAAGCCTCTTATTGATTGTCTGCCATCCCCCAATCCCTGAAACTGCTCATTTGAACTAGCCAGTCAGCAGCAAACAGGAAGTTGGCCACACTGGGCCCAAACTAAGCTTGCAGGCCCTCATGGTAGAGAAGCTGAAGCGTTTATTCAGATGGGGAAAGCTGTTTTCCTTACATCTCATCTTCTTACAGCTTCACAGACTTTTGAATAAAAGACTTTGGCTTCTCTGCCACATGGGTCAACCTTTTCTGGAGCTCTTTGAAAAGTAAGTATAGTAAAGCCATGGGAAATGGGGTGGGGAGGAGTAAATGGAATCCTGGGCACTAGGAAAGCAGGCACAGTCAATGGAGAGGGCCAGATGCAGCCCACAGAGGCTCCATTTCGGACTGTAACAGGCCGGGGAAGGCCTGTGGAAGGTTTTCTGACCTAGGCTTTCTGAGAAAGCATAAATCACAATCTTAGTCCCAAAAACCCTCTTTTATTTAGATAGCTGTGAATTATGGTCATTCAGAGCCCTTAATGATTCACAGTCTATGAAGATTCCGACAGATGTCTGCTCGAGTTGACACAGTCTTTGAGTGTAATGTTGATAAGCACCAACCTTT
>JAKRSK010007245.1:0-82500 GCA_029891615.1 Natrix natrix natrix
TCAGACTGGCTTTAACGCTCCTCTGAGAGGCCGAAGTGTGTCTGAACGACAGAATCCGATCTGACTGAAGCGAATATCTGTCTGTAGTTCGGCTCGTGCACGAATATATGACTGTTAGTTTGGCCCCACGGGGCGGGGGTGACAGGAGAGGTTTGGCGTGGTAGCAGATGGTCACATCAAGAGGCAAGATCAGAGGCATGGCATTCGAAGGCTACGGAGAGACCGGGAGGCAAGCTGCGGAGACCACACTCATCTACCAGTCAAGGACAGTGACCAGCGCAACAAACCCCTTACTGAACAATCCGACACGAGCACCAGCCCTAGAGTTTTTTTTATACATCTGCCCGTCAGGGAGGAGTTGCTGGCGTCCTAGTGCATTGCAGCACTGAAATTCGCAGACTGAAGCTACCTACGCACCACAGCATTTCCAAAGACGTCACCTGTTCGAACGGCCAGAACATGGTTACCGGCCCTCTAACTACTCAGGCTCAGACTGATTGCCAACCATGAGTAAGCGTGACCGTCTACGGGCCTCATTTGGGCCAGGGCAGACAAGAACGCCACAGAGTGCTTGGATGGCGCGCCACTTGTACATACCTCGTCGAACATTAGCAGGAGCTACACAGCGGACCAGTCCTAGGTAGCGCGCGAGTGCCAATAGGGAAGCACCAATTCGCAAAAATTGCAGAATCCCCGGAGTGGGTTATAACAGGAGCACGGCGAGCAGTTACTACGTGTCCTGCGAGCTGCACTGAATCATTCCACTTATTCTCTGAGTTCCTCCAAAACTGCGTCTGTATGCTCTCAAAGCCTCGATGATGATCTCCCACCTTAGGTTCTAGATGTTGACCCTTTTCCCTCCCCAGCAGTTTTTTTTATTTTACATCACATGGGGGGGGAATCATGCAAAATGTGTAGGGAAAAATAAGGAGTTAGGAAGGGCCGTGAATGTCCTCTCTACAACGCCATACCCATGCGTTATAAAATAATTAGGTGTGCTACGTCAGTTAATACGATGACTACTCCGCGCGATTAACGACCTGCAGTTGTCATAACCGTTTTCTCGTGTAACATGGTGCTTATGAGCAGTCAAGCTGAAATACATCGTGTTCCCCGGATGCTGACGGTGTACGACTTCGTAAAGAAGGAATCACTACAAAAGAGAGGGATCAGAACTGACACTAAGAGAAGAACCAAAACACAGCAACGAGTTCCAATAAATATGAATTCAAGATTAGATCAGTGGCTCTTCAGACTTTGATCGATTAAGCTACGAGTCCAGCGGAGAAGAGGAGAATCCATGTTTGATTGCGATTTTGCACAAGAACATTTTGCTCCAACAGTATTGTAAAGAACTCGGCTCAACAAGAGTGGGAGTTGAAGACTTTTTCTCACGCTTTTTTCCCAGTGTTTACTTCTTGCCGTAGCTTGATCCATAGATTGTGGATCTTTTGGTTTGGGGACAGCAATGCAAAACTAAATCCTAGATTTCAAATCACTTTGTCTTTCCTTCAAATTATGTTCCAATCATTGATGAACTGTCGTAAGCCGAGCCTACCTGCCGAAGATCCGTACATCCTATATTTGAAAAAGACGGAGGGCTGGTAGAGAGAAGGGTCCGCTTGCTTATCAAAGCGCACCAATGGAATAATACGTTACATTCACTAAATATGCTGTCAGACTTATAGGAGCGTGTGGGCATAACTGCACTGTCCATCACAGCCCCTCATCATCAAACATATGCGCAATACTACACTAACCAATCTTCACTGACACAAGGTGAATTACTCGTATGAGCTAATTAGTTAAAAAGAACTCTGAAAAAGTGAATCAACAAAGTAAATAAATCAAATATACAACAAATAGTGCTTAACAAACTCGTGGATTTAAACACACATAAATAACTCTGACATCAAACCAAACTATAAGTTCCCTTACCAAGAAATTTGAATGCTCCAGTATCTTATGAGTTCCTAAGAATTCCCATGGAAATAGATGACTGCATTAGCATTGAGGCAGATCTGCGGATAGGAGATCTAGGCGACGCATTGCTCTCTAATCGACCAAATTAGCTATACACATCCTTGGATATACGGTCAACTCATGGCAATCCTACTACGAAAGTAATGTGTCAACTGCTCGGTGAAGGATGGAATACTCCATGGGATGGGTGCGTATTTGGTTGTTAATTTCGCGGCCTAGATACTAAGCATATTCTGAGTGTCAACGGTCACTGTTGAGGGTATATGCTAAGATTGCCCCTCAGCCTGCTATACATCTACTTTAGCTCCGTAGCCTTGAAAGCGTCCCCCTTCAACTTTTCAAATATTCTTTTCTAGTTTACATCCCGGAATGAAGAAGCTGCCACGAAAGTAGCCATTTACTTACTTGGTTCATGCGAGTAGCACTCAATCTACGCATATCGACTCTATAGATCTATACACTCAGTCTCTTCTTTATCTTCATGTTAGCTCATACACAAATAGCACACGATATTAGATTATAGTAGATCTGTGAGGGCTGCTCTCCCCTACTTGAGTCATTGCTACAGTTTCTATATCTATGCATGTCATTTCATTGCCACAATAACTCATATACGTTTCCAATCCCCTTGTCTATCGTTTCACAAAATCACTCGCCATCTGTCTCGTCTCCCTGTACACTAATCATCCTCTCAATGGTTCAAGATAGTTGTGGGAAGGCCAATGAACAATGTCACACCCATGTGTTGTTGGCAGGTCGTGTTTATGGTGTCCTGTCCAAGCGAGTCGGCCGAGTATTGCAAGAGGAGATGAAGGAAGGGACCGACATCTTTATCATCAAGGCATTATTGCCGGTAGCGGATAGACTTTTGGTTTTGCTGATGAAATCAGGAAGAGAACAAGTGGCCTGGCAAGTCCACAGTTGATCTTCAGCCACTGGGAGGTAAAATTTCTGTTCACCCTCTTTATCCATCGATGCAAGATTTCCTAAGGTTGCATAATAGTAACCAAAGAGATTGCGATATAGCTAAAGACGTCGCATGAAAAAGAGCTGCGTTTAAGGCCAAAATCAGAGTCTGGTAGCATCCTTTTCCGACGGAACACATTTATATTAAAAGCTATAAACTGTCATGAATTACAGCTTCCTTCATCAAATGCTTGGAATGGCTAAACTGATGTAGGATTTAAATTAGAATGAGGCAGGAAGGGAGGGGGGAAATAGGTTGATTATGCAGAGGCAGGTTACCTGTGGCACAGCTTATAAATTCCGTATCAAATCAACAGCTGTAAAGAGGATTAAAAGCAGATTGTGTTTGATGAGACCTTCTGTGATGTTTAAATAGAGGTTGTCTTTTTAGTGGACTTCCCAGAACTTTTATCAAGATCCTTATTGACGGATCTCTGAGCTCCTTAAACTTAGCTGGGGTTTAGTCAACAAATTAACTCACCAAGCAATGCTATCCTGTTTAAAAGGGTATTATTATTTTTTAGGCATTTAGACTGTTTCTAAATGCCAAAATAGATAACAGTAAATTCTAAAGCTCCTTTGTGGGATGATTAGAGTAATAAAATAAATGGATCCCGCACGATTTCCCCCAGTTTTCTATCTCTCATCATTCTTAAGCTGTATTTTTCTCAAACCATGTAATTTACAGTCAAGAGGTTTTTAAATGGAAGACGTTTTAAGGAACAGTGAAGAATAGAAAGACACCCATTTTTTCTACGATGGGAGTTCATTTACAATCTATTCTCTTGCTACCCCTCCTCCTCTCTCTTCTCTCTCCCCTCTCTCTCTCTTCTCTCTCTGCTCTCCCTCCCTCCTTCCCTTTCCCCCCCTCTCTCTCTCCCTCCCTCTCTCTTTCCTTTCTCCCTCTCCTGCCCTCTTTCCTCCCCCTCTCTTATCTCCCTCTCTCCTTCTCCCTCCCTGTCCCCCTATCTCTCTCTCTCTCCCTCTCTCTTTCTTTTTGACCCTGTGTGAAAAGAAAATGCAGGCATAGGTGCAAAATAATTCTTCTCGGGTAGCTTGTACCTTGTATTAACAAAGAATGTCTTCTAATGCTTGTATAAGGCGTGCTTCTATTCCCTGAGCATACTTTTACAATTCAGGATATGTCACACACACTTCCCTTGCATTAGAATTGACACTCTCACTTAAATCTCTCCGTCCCTTCCCCCGCCAACTTCCATTTCTATTTGCTGACTGGCACCAAGGAAAACAATAGAAGGCAGGTTTTTATTAAAAACAGGACTGCTGTTTTTGCCATATCCTCAACGGATTGAATACTCCCCCTGATCTGCTTCTTGAGCATCTGTCTGTCTGTTTTCTATCATCTATCCTCCTTCCTTCCTTCCATCCATCATCCATCCCATCGGTATGCTGTCCATCTCTTACCAAGTGACTTTATCTAGCAAGGTTAAGGCCCATAAGGAAAAAAAAAAATAAACACCTGCAAAGCCCCTCACAACTTAACTACTAGGCCACGAACTTGACTTTACTATGCTACATATACAAAAACCTCTCGACATAGGTGCATCTTCCCCCTGTTAACGCTCCCTACACTGGTTATGTTTCAGTCCGACCTTTTCCTACTTCCACCCATAATTGCACCCATCCAAGCTAGAAGACGCAGAGTCGGTACAGCCGAGTAGATGAGGACCGAGCCTGTACCAGTAGGTCATCCCACCTGCAAAAAATGCCTAAAACAAAAAACGACTCGAATTTTTCATAGAGCACATGAATAGCTCACCATTCTACTAGCGGATCTGACTATTTGCCACATAATTCTTGTCAAGCTTGTCTAATACTGTGTACAACTTTCTCCTAATTTGACGCCTTCCCTTTACTTCCAAACCTATTAAGATAATTTCATGCCCAACAGATAGCTAACTTTACGCATTATTGCATGTTCGCAAAACACATATATTAAACACATCTATTATGTAAAAGCACTTTTTTTGCAAGATCTTTACTAGTAGTATTCTTACTGCACTCTACACTAGCCAGTCCCACACGCTACAGCAAATCACATCCGAGTACTCGTCCGACCAGTTTCTCAAGTACTTTGCCGTCAAACGATCATTTCCGATCATCAACATTTGTTGATTATCACAGACTCCGCAAACATCAGGGGGCTTCCACTATGGATCGCAGAACTCTGATTTTTTTTAATCGAAAACAACCATACTCCCTCTCATACCCTATCCATCATGTGTGCACTCACGAGTCAATTCACAACATATCTTGAGTCTCTTCTAGCACCACAAAATCTATATAACACCACATATCCTTATAACTAGGTGTTGCAAACACATATACCTTTATATGGAAATTTCATACTTTTCACTCTTTTACAAATGGTTCCAGAAAGACCACTAAGGGTTGGACAGTATCCTCCCCGACAATATTCTCTGCTCCTATACTGCTGTATCCTCTATCCTTTATCAAACAATGCTAGTTAGTAGCTTATACTGCACCACAAACAATCCTCACACCCGTCATCAAAACAAAGTCTATTCTGATTCATCAAATGTACGAACTGACCATATTATCTATTGCTGCTACATATCTCTAACGCCGACTGAACTACTACTGCGCGAACATTTCAGCTTTACTGTAACCCTGGATACTGGTTTGCACTCACTGTACGAACTAGGTCTATACTTCTGCGTCGTCTTTGTCTTCCTCTTCTAAGACCGGTGAGGATCTAAATCTCGGTAAAGCGCTCTACAGACACACAGGCTATCAACGCATCTTCTCTATAAAAATTGGATTGTAGCACAACAGTATAAGCTTATGTGCTCAGAAGGGTGAGCTGATCTCTTAGCCATGTGTCTCCATGAAAATGTTGCGATTCTTCAGAAACAGATGAAAATCTCGCCAATCTAGGACTTAGTTCTAAAACCATGTTCCCACATCTATATAGAATCAGATGATACACATAGTCTTCGAAACTTTTACTGTTCTTGAACGCTGGACTAAACTCAATACATTAGCTCCGAGGAAAACTGAGGTGGAGCGCTACAACTCCGAGACACTCCCGTTAGACTAATAGAAATTTATATACAGGCGCTCAGCCCTCACCATTGTACTAATAGGGGCTATAGCGCGGTCTCTGATGCTTCACCAAGTTATCACCTTCAAAGGCTAAACATAAAAAGGATTAACCATCGAAACCGAGTAAATCCAACAGACAACAGCAACAAGAGCGAGGGAAGATGGAGAGCCGGCGCACATGCTGCTTATTACTTCCTCAGTCTTTATCTGCGAGATTGATGTCTTGCTCAGTTACTCTACGGAAGGCACAAGTTGAATGGCACAATCACTCCTTAGTCTTTACAAAAAGATAGGTGGTGAGGGCCCCAACCTCAACATCGGCTGTGGTGTGGGGAGACAATCTGTTCTCCAGAGCGCGGCCAGGAGGGCAAGCTAGCATGGAGTCAGAGCACCACTCCAAATAACATATCCCCCCTATTGTTGTCCTTCTCCGTATTGCGTTCAAATGTTTCACTGTGGATCTCATTGTGCATGTATTGTTCTCGGCGATCATATGTGAGATGCACTCGTCATCGTGCGCTTAGTGCACGCTATCTCACTCTCCCTCCCGTCCTACCATTAACATAATAGTAATTATCATCAGCAGATGATTTATAAACAAGTGCTTGGCCCCAGGTTTCACAACATTCAACTAGGTTTCCCAAAAAGATTCTACCGGTACGTATTACCTAATAGCTAGTTGTGTGCAGAACACGAGTGGCGGCTGGGTCACAACAAAACTTCAATTGCAAGGTCTGCGTTGGTTTATCTAGGTGCTTTGGCTGAAAATTACATTTTGCTCAGCTCGAAATAGAAGGTCTAACATTAAGATTACCTTGCAATTAGTCTCTTTTCATATCTCTCTTCTTCTTCAGGCACATCTATCTTGAGCGAGATATGTTTGTATTTAATTCTAGATTCTCAACACATCATACAGGTACCAATTCTCCACTATGCGCTCTACCAACCACAAATTCTCCCTCACAGTGGTAAAATAAAAGCGAGCCCTCTCTTTCAAATGGAATATACCTCTTGGCCCAATACAAATAGTCCATAATTCGGTCCTTGTCTCTACTGATATTACACATACTATATGCGTGAGATAAATGTCGATCTACCTCAGGCGCGCTCACTATCAGCGGGGAACAACCAGGATAGATTACCTCTTGTATCTGAGCGTCCAATGGGCGTGCCTCATTCGCCTATATAACAAGATTGGAACCCATCCGACCATCAGAAGTGTAAGCTGGATCACTACTACTACATAATTAAGCGTGAGCTGATTTGATTTACGAGTCTCGCGAGCCGCACAGATTAACTGTCATCGAATCCATATCAACACCCTAGGTATGCCCAACCATTAGTGCAGGAGCGAGGTTGACGCGGATTGCGACGAGACCAGACTTAGGGACAACTAAGCGACCTTTACTAAATCTCATAAGAATCCTACCGTGGATGCTCTGGCAATCAACAACGGAGACCCCATATTTGCATTCGGCCCACTAAGAACAAAATTTCCAGGATGAACACAACACACAACTAGAGTCCACACTCAGCCATCACTCTTGCATGACGCATGGGAGTCCAAAACCTCAATTAACTGAGCTCATCATTGGCGAGATATGATAGCATGCTCCTCTAGTCACCAGCTACCTTATCTACCCCTCACGCAAAATCTCACACAGACGAATCTGGGGAAGCCTTCATGATCCGCTTCGAGTGTTTTCCATCGAAGCAAATGAGTACACAAGCCACGGGCTCTCCGATGCTAACGAATCAGAAAAATATCCCTTCGAGAACTACCTGCGGAAAAGG
This sequence comes from Natrix natrix natrix, assembly GCA_029891615.1. Lineage (NCBI taxonomy): Eukaryota > Metazoa > Chordata > Lepidosauria > Squamata > Natricidae > Natrix > Natrix natrix. Next base: position 7,831 of record JAKRSK010007245.1, read on the forward strand.
AAGGCGTCCTCAATACTCAGGAGCCCCACAGACACCATCACCAACTGTCGCCCGCTACTTCTCCAATCATAGCCGTACTCCATGCGGCGACGCCTCCGAACAAACAAAGCCTTGGAACACCAACAGTTACCATACGCGCCAAATAACCCGTCCCGCATGCTCAAGCCCGCAAAGTAATTCAGCGGCCAATGAGAAGACACTGTCAAAAGAGCGGGACAGAAGTCCCCTCGTAACCAACTTTTTTGCAAGCTGCCTAATCGAAATCAACTGGCACAGACCCACTGTGAAATACAGGGATTTCACGGAAGACGACGCTCTATCAACAACTAGAAGAGACAAATACACATTTCTGTGCCGCGGGTACTAGCAGCCACTTTTCCGTTGCAAACGGCACAAACATATATCAACGCACTCCCGAATCTAACCCTACCACACACAAACATAGTCATGTCAGTATACGAACCACTAGACCAGCACAGGCCGGCGGTCTCCCCGGAACAACACAGCCATGGTTCGAACAAATCCTGCACTGATCCCTTACACAAACAACAGAACAACGAGGGTCAGCGAAACCCAGCCAGCACCGAGACAAACCAGAGTCCACTACGAAGACGCAAGCCCCGACTACGTGGATCCCGAGTTCGAGGACAGTCACCTGATGCAGAGCAGTCACTGGAGGCCTGGGGGAAAACCCGGATCCCGTTTGCCGCCCTGCGCAAGCTGCGGAGGGAATCACCCCAGGTCTACTTGCAGGTTCAGGAACGTTGTTTGTTCGCACTGCAACAAACTTGGGCACATCGCACGAGTGTGCCGGAGCGGAGTCCCTGCCTCACGGCAGCCACCCATGTACCGCCAACAGAAGCCCAACCCAGGGGCTTGGCGAAATCAAAAAGGGCGCCCAGAGAGAAATCCACAAGTGTTTACCCAGAGAGAAACTTCCCAAAGAGCTGAACGAGCGTATTCCCAGAGAGATTACTCACAAGAAAGTGAGCGAGCGTATCCCCAGAGAGAATTCACACAGAGAGCTGAAAGAGCGTTCTACCAAGACGCTCAACGAGAGTATTCTCAGGATGTAGACGATGAGATAGAGTTGACCCAGAGAGAGGAGTTGCGAACGTATCTCACCACGATACATCAGGTCCGCCCTAAGCGGCCCAAAAGGCTGAAAGTCACAGTCCTCTTGGAGGGCTCACCCTGCGAGCTGGAAGTTGACACAGGATCAACCCTGACAATCATTTCATGGGCATCCATGAAACAGGCCATTCCCAGCCTCAGAAAGAGCCAACTGCGCGCTCCAGACGTCCTGCTACGAGACTACCAGGGGAACCAAGTCCCCATCGTGGGCCAAGGCACATTCCACATCCAGTTCAAAGACATCGAAGCCCAGCTGCCCGTGACCATCTCCAGCGCGCCATTGCAGAACCTCCTGGGGCTTGATTGGTTTGAAGCCCTTGGATTAGAAGTCACCGGAATCAACGCCGTGAGAAACAGCAGCGCTGAAAAGATCTTTAAGGAGTTCGAGGATGTGTTCAGCTCCGGTCTTGGTAAGTATGTGGGCAAACCAATATCATTTAATTTAGACCCCAATGTGGCGCCAATCCGACTTAAACCGAGACGAGTGCCTTTTGCACTCCGCCCAAAAATAGATAAGGAGATAGATAAGTTAGTGGAACAAGGAATCCTTGAGCCGGTAGATCACGCGCGCTGGGAAACACCTATCGTAACCCCAGTCAAACCAGACGGATCAGTCCGCATCTGCGCGGACTATAAATGCACAATTAATGTCGCGCTACAACAGAGCGCATATCCTGTGCCCGTAGTACAGCACTTATTGCACTCGTTGGGGCCGGGAAAGGTTTTTGCTAAGTTAGATATGGCACAAGCTTACCAGCAACTGCCAGTAGATAGCGCCACAGCGGAGGCCCAGACTATAGTGACGCACAGAGGAGCGTTTAAATGCAACCGGCTACAATTCGGCGTAAGTATTGCTCCAGGATTGTTCCAGAGCGTCATGGAACGACTGTTGCAAGGGATACCGGGAGTCGTCCCATATTTTGACGATATCTTGGTGTCCGCTGCAAACGAGGAGCAACTAAACAAAAGAGTCAGATCTGTTTTGGCCAGAATCAGAGAGAAGGGCCTCCGCCTTAAAAAAGAAAAATGCCAAATTAACGTGCCTAGCGTAGAATTCCTGGGTTATAGAATTGATGGTCAGGGAATTCACCCCACTGAAAAGAAAATTAAGGCGATCCAGGACGCCCCCACACCACGAAATCAAACCGAGTTGCAGGCCTTCCTCGGACTACTTAATTTCTACAGCGTTTTTCTGAGACAGAAGGCGACCGTTGCTGAGCCACTACACCGTCTACTCCAGAGGAACGCACCATGGAGATGGGGACGAGCCGAAGCTGCAGCATTCGCCGGGGTAAAGCGCCTGCTCACCACTGACTCACTACTTGTGCAATACAGTCAGACCCTCCCGCTGGTATTGACCTGCGACGCATCGCCTTTCGGGGTTGGAGCAGTCCTCAGCCACAGGATGCCCGACGGAAAAGAAGCACCCATTGCTTTCTACTCCAGAACTCTTTCATCGGCCGAAAGGAACTACAGCCAAATGGACAGAGAAGCGTTGGCTGCCGTTGCAGGTGTGAAACGTTTCCATGAATACCTCTACGGCCGCGATTTTGAACTCATTACTGATCACAAACCGCTGTTAGGACTTTTGGCGGGAAATCGCCCCACTCCGGTCTCCCTTTCTCCACGCATGACCAGGTGGACTGTTTTCCTGGCTGCGTACTCTTACAAGTTAATTCATCGACCGGGCTCCACTCTAGGACACGCAGATGCGCTCAGCCGTTGCCCATTACCAGACATTTTGCCAGACCCCACTCCAGAAGTACCGGTATTGCTCATTGACTGTTTGGATTCGGGACCGGTTTCTTCCTACGATGTTGCAAGGTTCTCCTCGAAGGACAATTTAATAAAGCAAGTGCAAACTTGGGTATGGAGGGGGTGGCCAAAGGGAAATGTGGGCCCGGAATTCAAAATGTTTTGGTCTAAACGGGACGAACTCTCCGTGTTACAGGGATGTTTATTGTGGGGGGATCGAGTTGTTATTCCTTTTGCTCTACGAAAAAATGTATTGAATGCTTTACATATGGGTCATCCGGGGATCGTGAGAATGAAAGCGTTAGCGAGAAGTTATGTGTGGTGGCCCAATATGGACAAAGAAATAGAGGAGTGGGTGGCCACTTGCGACCCATGCCAGGAGTCGAGACCAGCACCCCCGGAAGCGCCCGCCACAGAATGGGAGAAACCCAAGGCACCCTGGTCACGCATTCATATTGATTTTGCAGGGCCATTCCAGGGTCAAACCTTCCTCATAGTTGTAGATGCTTATTCCAAATGGTTAGATGTAGTCCTAATGACATCAACCACGGCAGAGGCAGTTATAAAGGTTCTTCGGCGACTTTTCGCCACCCATGGTCTGCCAGATCTCTTAGTATCGGACAACGGGCCCCAATTCACGGCCATGCAGTTTGAGACATTTTTAGCAGGGTTGGGAATCAGACACGCCCTCATCGCGCCATTCCATCCAGCGTCCAATGGTCAGGCAGAAAGAATGGTGCGGTTCGCGAAAGAGGCCCTCGCCAGGATGGGCCCGGGGGATTGGCAAACACGCATTGACCATTACCTCCTCATTCAACACATTACCCCGAGCGCAACGACGGGTAGGAGCCCCGCTGAACTACTAATGGGTCGCCGCCTACGGTCTCACCTGGACAGGCTCCACCCGAATTACTCTACCTCGGCTCCCCCAGACTCTACAAGTAAGGTCAGGTCTTTTAGAGAAGGAGACACTGTTTATGCTCAAAATTACACAGGGGGGACATTGTGGATACCGGCAAGGGTCATTGGCATCATGGGCCCTCGATCGTATTTGTTAGAGCTAGAAGATGGGCGGAATTGGAGAAGGCACATCGATCAGCTTCGAGGTCGCCTAGCACACTCCAACTTAAGGGATGAGGGCGAAAGTTTCCTGTCCACAGAAAGACAACCGCAGGGAAACTTCATCCCAGGAAACGACGACACCGGCGAGCTAAGCGGGGGACAGGACATCACGCACGCAGCTGAGCAACCCCCCGTCATCACAGCCGCTGAGCAAACCCCCGTCATCGCAGCCGAACAAGATACCAGGGAAAAGAGCATCGAAAACGCAAGACCTCCAGAAACAGAAAAAGCACCCGATCCTGCAACTACTTCAAACCAACAGGAAACCAGTCCTGCAAGCACTTCAACACAACCTGAACTCCGACGTTCCTCCCGAACAAGACAAACACCCACCTACCTAAAGGACTATGTCACCTACCGCAACGTCCCATCTAGGAGGGGAGGGGTGTTAGATATTAACATATATCGAGATAAGTCTTCCCTCAGGTCCGCTCCTACAGCGGGAAACAGGTATTCCTCTGATTGGTCAATGGGCGTGCCTCATCCCTATAAAAGGGGAACCCTCCGACCACAGAGTAAGCTGGATCACTACTACTACTAATAAAATGAGCTGTTGAGTTACTTCGTGTCCGCAGTCTGTCTCTCGTTGCCCAGATCCAACATTCCTGTTAAGTCTTTAAAATGAGAAATGAATTAATGTGATCACCACTCACTTGTTCGGAAAGCAATGAAGCTAATTCTTACATCAACTGAATTTTTTATGGGCAAAGGCTACCCAATTTGCACTCCCTTTTACATTTGTTCATTTCTCCCTAAAATTATGACTCAGAGTTTGAGAACCTCTGCCTTAGAGAAGGTTTTTAAAAATATGTTTAACTAGCTGATACCTGACGTTGCCTGGGTACTTATAGGCATCAAAGCGTTTGTCTGACAGAAAGCCATTGAGAGGGGCCTTTTTTCCCCCTGCTCCCATGCCAATCATCCCTGCACTCTCCCTTTCCCGTCATATCCGCTCCTCTTTCTCGCCCTGTCTATGATCCTGCACTTTGTAGGCCTACTGTGTGAGGGAAGCCTAGGCCTTAAAAGCCCACGGTCAATCAAAGGCCTCTGTAATGGCCTAATCAGGCTTCTTTCCCTCTCCCATGACATCATGAACAATTGCTGCTCTAGGACGCTACACTCACTCTCCTTAAAGGCCCAGGCTTTCCAGAGTTATGCTGGAGCACACAAACACACACACCCAAGGGCTATTCCCCCCACCTTTCCGCCCCAAGTGTTTGCCTCTGGAGGGTAAGTCATCTGTGTATCAAATTTGGCCAAAATTGCTCGAGGCATTCCAGAGTTATGCTGGAACAAACAAAACATACATACATATAAATAAAGAAGAGAAGACAGAAGAAGATATAGTGTCCCACAAGTTTAGGCCCTCCTATTTCTGTTGATCCCCTGGCCAAGCTAGCTGAACTATAAGAGGTAGCTGAAGTATAAAAGATCAACAGAACTAGGGTTGTTGTTTATCTCTATCCCTAACCCACATATGGCCTTGGAACATTACAGTTGAATAGACATCTTAATGAAGAGATCTTTGCATGGAGAAAAACAGCTCTTATGACAAGTCAATGTTCTTATGGTACTTGATGCTTCTCCTCAAGACCCACCCACCCCCCAGTTATTGTTCAGAGCGAATCATTTAACAACGATTTTAACACCTGATTGTGTTAATGTTCACAATGGCCAAATATTTCTTCAACTTCCTTCTGAGACATTTATGCCTTTGCATTTAGAATAAAAATGCTCTGAGGTAAGAGCCAGCCAAAGGCCTCAGTGCATAAGGTAAAGGGCCTGTTCCATCAACTTCTCCAACTGAAATGAAACCCTGAGATGATGGCATGCACTTTTCTGGAATACCGGTCTGGCCATGCCAACACCACCAAAGGAAATGCCAGAAATGTTGGTGAATGTAATGGCTTTGGAACATCCTCATCTTTTATCTCTATGGAGGCTATTCACAGGAAACATGTCAAGGAGCATGCTTTTCATGGGTAAATCCATGGCTGCTGGAACTTTGCTGAGGCAAACTTTAAGGAAAAAGAAGAGACATCAGTGAATTTCTTAGTCAACAACCTTGGTTTCATTTTTCCCAAGACAGCCTGGGTCAACCATTAGGAGACATGGGGAGGTCACATTATTTCCTCTTCTTTCCACTTCACAAGGAAAACATCTTCTTTGATTTGGTGACCCTCAGTTGAAAGAGTCCAAAATAGCCACGATCCAACTGAAGCTTTCTTAGTAGTATTCAAAGCCAACCCCATGTGATATGGTTATGGTAGTCTAGCTACAAAGCGAACACGGCGGAGTGACTTTCTAAAAGGCCTTCCCCTTCTTACTCGCTCAGTAGCATAGACAAATTTTCCCTACTGACTATGACAGAAACAAAAGGCTGAACTGATGTCATAGATTGTGGGCAATGCAACTAGTTCTGCAGTGAAAGTGCTTAAAGTATTGTCTTTTCCTAGAGATTCTGACAGGAAACAAGACTGGAGCGAAGCAGAGTATCCAAAATCAACAGTTAAATTGGCCATATGGTCCAACTGAAGCTTCTAGGTGGTATCCAAGAGCAGCCCTATGAGGAGGATTGCTGTAGTAGTCAAACTGCAAGTCAACCAGGGCGTGAGTGACTGTCTGAAACACTTTCTGACCTAGGAGGTATAACTGTTCTAATAGATGAAGTCATGTTTTACTTCTTTTGATTTTTATTCTCCGTCTTCTTATTCTTTGAGTATTGCAAACAGATTTTCCATACTCACTACCAAAGAAATAAGAGATTGACAAAGCAATGCAGCTAGTCCTGCAGTGATGCTGTTTAACTGGTTGTCCTCCAACAGAACCTAGTAGGAAGCAAGTAGAGAGAGGAAAAGAATCCAAAGTCAACCATGCTGCTCTAGCCCACTCCTTCCTCTTTGTCCCAGCCTCTTTTGACTTAACCTTCTTCTACATCTTATCTCTCTGTTCAAACGAAAATTATTCACAAATTAAGGGCCCTTCAAATGGGCCAGTTTTCAAAGATGCATTATGTTTTTCTGACGGATTAGTTGACCTTCTGCTAACCTTTATGAAAATCAGGGATAGTTTTTCTCTTCTCTCTTCACTGCTACTTCTCTCCATCCTCCTTTGCTTGCTTCCAACTACCACCTCTCTCCCACTTATTTACCAGGACAGCAAGAGTATACAAGTTTTTGTTCCGGGGCACCAGGACTTCCAATTCTCCATTTGGCTTCAGCTGAAACAGAGCAGCAATAAAACTGGGCTCTTGATAGAAGAGAATATTGGTAGCTCAGGATTAAGTTTGAATTTGAGCTGTGTGTGACTCTTTCCTGTTGCAGCAAGTGCACATCATTCAAGGGCTCAATTATGGGGTCCTTGATGCTCTCTGAGCTTGGTGGTTTTCTTACAGATGTTTCATTACCCAACTAGGTAACATAATGAGTGCTAGGTTTTTTATACGTGTCTTGCCCTGTCTCCATCAATGCAGCCACACACAAGCTAACAATAAATCACAGCCTAATCAAGGAACCACCAAGAGCACTCCATCATCACTGAAAAACCAAGCCACCTGTATATAAACAAAGAGAAAACCCCACTCCCTTCCAGCACTGATGATAGTTGGATAATGAAACATCTGCAAGAAAACCACCAAGCTCAGAGAACATCAAGGACCCCAAAATTGAGACCCTGAATGATGTGCTTTTACTGCAATAAGTCAGAGATCTATGGGGTGTCTTGCCCCAAATGGTCTTGTCTCTAATAGTGTTCCCTTCAGAGGTAACTTACAAGCCTTCTGAAACTCCCTCCATCCTGAGGAATATTTTGCACCATACTAAGATTGGGCAAAAGAGATTGGGATCCAAACACAAGATCCAAACCCAGTCACAGCAAACCAGCTACTTTTTTGGCTGCCTTGCTATTCCTCTCATGGACCTTTTTGTCAAAATTTTGGCTTACCACAGGTCTTTTCTGGCACAGGCAGTCTCTTGTTGGCCTTATGTACTTGATGGGGGCTCTGTTTTAATGAAGAGGAGCTTCTTTTTCCCTGGGCTGTGGGGAAATTTGGAAACAAAACAGGAGCTGTGGCCCTCAGCTATTTTGTTTTAGGTCTTCTCCAGATGAAGAAAATGCATCAAAATCAGGCCTGTCTTTGCAACAGCCTTCGCTTTGGGACTCAATTCCATCTATTAAAAAGCTTTCGTGATTCATAGAGCTGCTATAAGAGAAGCCTCATAGGGAGCTAAGGTAAATCCTCTTCTCCATAATCTCCCTCCCCAGTTTCCAATATTTAAACAAGTGCCACTGAACAGTGTTGAAGGTTCCAAGAAGAGTCCCATGAAAACAAAAATACTTATGTGAAGTCAGTGTGGACTCAAGAACTTTGGCAGGAGGAGGAGGTTGATGGGTCAGGAACACTTTGGCCTCTGCCCAGTCCCTTTCTGCAACCTTGAACATAGGAAGAGGCAGGAATGACTCCTCTATGTCATATATGGAGCCCACTCCTGAAGGAATTCCTTCCTTGTCCCTCTCAATCCCCCATCCCACACCAGAAGTTGTCTACTCACCACACTATTCCACTTTTTGGATTTCCACATTGATCACAAATTTTACTTTTGTTCTCCTAGGGGTCTTGGGGGTGTCCTTCAGTTTTTTCTGCCATAGAATTTGGAACACCAGCTCCTGGATTGCTGCTTGCTGCAGGCTTTTTCGTCCCTCACAAAACAGTGAAAACATGTGTTTTTTTTTAAAAAAAAATATCCCCTAGAACAGTAAAGAAAGAATGGACTGAGTCTATTGTTCAGAATCCCTTTGCTCCAATTCAGCAGATTTAGATCTTGTAATAATATCCATGTAGTAGAGATCACCCAAAGTGGAAAAATTCTGGGTTGAACTGATTATAGGCAGTCCTCACACTTGCAACCATTTAGTGACCATTCAAAGTTACAAAGGCACTAAAAAAGGTGACTCATGACTGATTTTCACGCTTATTATTGTTGCAGCAACGCAACATGGTCACATGATCAAAATTCAGATGCTTGGTAACTGGCGTATTCTTTATGATAGCTGCTGCACTGTCCAAATCACCATTTGTAACCTTCCCAGCCAGCTTCCAGCGAGCAAAATCAATAGGAGAAGCCAGATGACTCCATGTTTCCCTTAATAATTGCAATGATTCACTTAACAACTGTGCCAGAAAGATCATAAAATGAGGCAAAGCTCACTTAAAAGAAATTTTGGGCTCAGTTCGGGGTCATAATCTGAGCACTACCTGTAGTGTTAACCTCAGTTTGGTTTTGCATGGTTTGATGCATTCTATAGCCATGGTAGTTTATCAAATTTAAAAACCTTTCCCTAATTCAAAGGTTAAGGCTGTTACGCCATCCTGATCAATAGGAAAAATAATCAACTCTGCCTTTTAATACCAATAGAATAGAATATCCCAATCCTCTCAGAAGTTGGCTACAAAATGGGGAGGGTTTCCCAGAATCCAGCAGCCCTTAGAGATCCATCTTACATCTTGAAATGGATTTTTTTTTCACTCACTGAGGACAGTAAACACAAGTAGGCCTCAACTTACAATCACAATTTCTGCAACTAAGCAAGACAGTTGTTATGTGAGTTTTGCCCCATTTTACAACCTTTCTTGCCTCAATTGTTAAGTGAAGCACTGCCTTTGTTAAGTTAGTAATAGAGTTGTTAAGTGAATCTGACTTCCCCATTGACTTTGCTTGTCAGATGGTCACAAAATTGCCAAGCATCTAAAATGTGATCACATGACCATGGGGATGGTGCAACAGTTATAAGTGTGAAAAACAGTCATAACTCACTTTTTTCAGTGCCGTTTTCACTTTGAACAGTCACTAAAAGAATGGTTGTAAATTGAGGACTACATGTAACTGAGAGTTAATGCCAGAGATAGCTGGATGAGGATGCAAAGGCCCTGGAGTTTCCAAGGAGACTAAAGGTCTCCTGGCCTTTAAGGATTTTGAAATACTAACAATGATCACTCCTCCCACATTTCTGTAAGCCAGCAGTGCTGGGCCAATGCCATTGGGAGATTAACCTCCTAAAAATCAGAAAAACAGTGTATTTTCCATCTTGTTGCCCTGGAGGGCTAACTTCGGATATAGACTGCCTCTTAATGTGGAAGCTCCATTAAGCTAGCTGCTTAAGGAAAAGTCACTGATGTAATCCAGCTCCTGTTATTAATCTGACTTTTGGAAGCCCACTGTCTGTGGTTATCCCTACATCTGTAGGTCAGCTCATATTATTCTTCTGCTTGAATGAACAGACTTTCCTTTACCACAACATGGAGTTTTTGACATTAAGAAATTAACATCTTAAATTATTAAAATAATTTATTAATGTTAGAAATTATCTTCCCTATAATAGTTTTCAGCCTAGTTGTTTTCCAAAACTTTACAAAAATTTTAATTTACATTTTCTAAGTTTTCAATCTTTAAATACCCCTCTAAGAAGTTTGCTATAAAAAGGGGGAGCCCACCCCCCAAATTCAGCAGCCCTTCTAAAGAGCAACCTACATCCTGGAAGACATCTTCACTCTTGACCACTGATAACAGTAGCTGACAGTTTAGCTTAGACAGATGATGTCACAAACCTATTAGAATTACCAAAGAGTTGACAAGCTGGGTTAGGGTTAAGGTCACCTGCTTCACCTTTTCTACATACACCTAGGCCAGACAAATCTCTGTAAGCAACTATCAAACAAACATCACTATAACTGCCTACTTCTCATCTTTTTACCCAGATGGCATAGCTCTTTGGATGTAGACTGCCTTTTTATTCAGAAACTCCATCAAGCCAGGTGACTGAGTGAGACTCATGGTTGCAGCTCTTGGTTAACTTCCTGTCCTTTGTGTTGTTATTCTAGTGTTCTGTTTTGGTTTTTTGGGTCCCAGCATCCCTGTATCTAGGGTCAGCTCCCTCTGCCACTTCTCCTTAAATGCGGAAAACATCTTCTGTATCTGAAAGTGTTATTAGATGGTGATAAGGAGAGAGGAGAGAAACTCTCTCACTGCTTTTTAAACTTCAGACATCTGTTACAGGAACTCAGATTTTAAAAATCCTTTAGTATTCAAGGAACAAGTTCTATCCAAAGAAAATACTGTGTGGTTAATGATATTGAATTGCATTTGGTTTATTTAAGGAAGAGATGGGGAACGATGTCCTCTTTATGACTTGTGGACTTGAACTCCCAGAATTCCCGAGTCAGGAGGAATAAAAGGGCAATCATTCCCCACCTGATTTAGGGTATTCTTATTTCTGCTGGTCGCTTACACTTCAAATAGCTCACACTTGCTGTGGCAAGATCAAGATTTCAAAATTAATTTCAGTGTAGATTTTGCACTAAAAGCTTGAGACAATGAGACTGGATCTCAGTGAACCTCTGAAGTTGTTTTTAGAAGTGTAGGATGTGTTGCATTTGGGAGAACCAGGAGTTTCTTTGTGGGCTTTTATGGTTTTTTAAAAAATTGCTTTTATTGTTTTGGTTACTGTTTGTGAGTTTGTGAGTACCCAACTCTGAGGCTTCTGCACATTTTTCCAATTCCATCTTAACGTATTTAGCTGTATTACTTGAATTTGCAAAATATAATAAATTTTCTGCAAATATATAAACAAACCAGTCCTGGTTAAGAAAGAGATATATACCTAACACTATCTTTCACTCAAATTGGTATGTAGGTTAGAACTCTTACAGAGTTTCTGTTATTAAATATGAAAAATTGTATTGTTCACTCTGAAGCTAATGAAGTGCTGTAGCTGTGCAATGCTTTCACAACGCTTTTAAAAATGATAACCTGTGAGTAGATTAAAAGAGGCATTCAGTGTTAAGTATCAATTACAGGTAAATAAATAATTTTACCTTTAAATGGGGTTCACTGGATCAACTGTTTTGGTCTGTCTAATCTGACTAAAAAAATGAACGGAAGGTAATTAGTATGCAGAAAGCAGCAAATAATTTATTGATCCAGATGCCATCTTGATAGGATTGGCCATACACATATTACAGCCATACACTGTAATAAATTCTGCTATAACTCTCTTTAAACTTGACTTTGGCAAAGTAAACATTTACATAAATACTGATACTCTCTACAGGACCAGAATGGATGAATTGTCATAAAAAACAAAACAAAAATCAGGATTTTGAAAGGACGATTTTAACCCAGGCAGTTGTTACATGCAGCCTTTAACCCACAGGAATCAAATCTCTTAATATGTTTTCATATTCGTTCTTCCAATGTGACTTATTTTAGTATTTCCTAATCATCTTTTTGGAACATAAACTGAACAATAAGTTACTTGAACTGCAAAGTTATTGCTGCAAAATAAGCAACAAAAGATGGCAACAATTTTTCTTTTAAAGATAAAGGCAGGAGGTTCGTCCTATGGTAAATAATAACCTGAGGATTCCCTGCCTCCACTTCTTCTTGTCTGTTTCACAAACTAATTGTTTGCCTTTGTCATGCCTTCGTGAAATTATAACCACATTGCTTGCAAGGCCACCTTTCAAGCTGTTCACAAAACATTAAGGCCAGGAGTGAATTAATGTGTGAGATTTGGGTCTCCTGTAGACAGTCACAGGGAATCTTTCCTCCAAGTGCCATGTAGGTTTGAACTTGATTAATATAAACACCTTGAATTATGCCTGGCAAACAATTGGCAACCAGGGAGGTCTCTGCGATATTATATTTATTAAATGTACAGACCACCCAACTCACTCACATAGCAACTCTGGGCAGCATACACCAGGGGTGGGTTCCTGCCAGTTCTAACCTCTTCTATAGAAGAGATTCCACAAATCTACAGTGCTGTTTAGAACGGGTTCCAGCTCTCTCCCCCCACCCATCTGCACATCATCAAGATGAAGAGCGAGAGGAGGAATCCTGGGAGTTGAAGTCCACAAGTCTTAAAGCTGTCAAGTTTGAACACCCCTGGGTTTTTTTTTCTAAAGAGTTAGGGGTGCAAGGGTCTTGTAACTTGACAGCTCTAAGACTTGCACACTTCAATGTCAGAGTTCCTGAGCCAATATGACTGGAGGAGGAATTCTGGGAGTTGAAGTCCACAAGTCTTAAAGCTGTCAAGTTGGAACACCCCTGGTTTTTCTTTTTTTAAGAATTAGGGGTGCAAAGGTCTTGTAACTTGACAGTTGTAAGACTTGCATGCTTAAAATGCCAGTTTCTGAGCCAACATTTTGGTTGCTAAGCAAGAGCGTTGTTAAGTGAGTTTCACCACATTTTATAAGCTGGGCATGCCCACCCAGTCACATGAGTGCCAAGCCATGCCCACTCAGTCACGTGGCTGGCAAGCCATTCCCACAAAGCAGGCCACACCTACAGAAGAGGCTCTAAAAATTTTTGAAACCCACCACTGGCGTACACTTAAAAACATAAAAACCAAACAAATATTGTATTCTAATAGGACGCAATTAAAACAAATAAAATAATTACATTACATTTTTCACTAATTCTAACTTCAACTGCTTTTCAAGGGAAGTTTTACAAAGCAAATGTTGTGATAGTTAAGAAAGGATGCACTATATCCAAGCTGAGGATAATAATTAGTGCCCAATCTAGCTCGATCATCTGGTATATTAGTTGTAATTAGACAAATGTATTACACATTATACAAATTGACTGTTTGCCACATCCATCATCTGTGAATCTAGTGACACCCGAAGTTCAAGGAATATCCTGAGCCATTCATAACTGCTTTCAATGGAAGTACAACTTCCATTGTACAATCTAAATATTTGAATCCCAATTTCCAAATCTAGCTTCCAGCCAGCAACAGAATCTCAGCCTTGGTTTTATTTTCTATTTATTGCCCAATGTTCTGTGCATTTTGGACCAACATAATCCTGAGGAGCACAAGCCCTTCCTTTGACTAAAGAAATATTATCTGCCTTGCAGACCTGGTGAATCCAGTGTGAAATCTCACACTGAACCTCAAATTTTCAAGCCACCAAGATTAAATAGACTCCTGCAATATTGCTGGGATGTGATGTGTGACTCGTTGCAAATTGCAGTGATATATGGAGGTATTATCATTATTTCTTTTATTCATTAAACATGAAACTCAGTCAACTGAACACTTAAAGATGTGTCACAAATACCACTGACCAGTGCTAATGGTTTATATGGGTTGCTGCCAATGTCCTAGGAATCAACCAAGTATCTTCTTAAAATATATGATGTTCCTAGTAGTGCAATTTCGCTGGTGTTATTGCAGGAAACTACAATTTCTTGATGTGTTTTGCAAAATTCTTGGACATGGTAGCAAGTGCCCTAACGACAATGGGTATCACTGTTTCATGTTTCATCCATAGCCGTATAGTTTTGATGGCCAGGTCGCGATATTTTGTGATTTTTTTTCCAGTTCTTTTTCTTCGGTTCTGGCATCTCCTGGTACCGCAATGTCAATAAATTGTACATTTTGGCCCTCTACAACCGTGATATCTGGCATGTTATGTTCCAAATGACAATCCATCTGTATTCGAAAATCCCACAAGATCTTCACCTTCTAATTTTTGGTAACTTTTTCCACTTTGTGCTCTCATGACTTTTTGGATACAGGTAAGTCGTATTTTTTACATAATGACTAGTGGATTAATTTAGCAACTTGGTCGTGTCTAGCTTTGTAATCAGTTTGTGCAATTTTGCTGCATTCACATATTAAATGTGAAACAGTTTCAACTTTGTCACTGCAGAGTCAGCAGTTTGGTTTGTCAGTGGATTTTTCTATCTTCACTTTCATGGCATTAATTTGTAGTGCTTGTTCTTGAGCAGCAAATATTAGACCTTACGTTTCTTTCTTGATGTTTCCCATTTTAAGCCATTACCATGTTAAGTTGTTATCACATTTTCTTTCAATGTTTTTCAAATGCTGTCCATACAAAGCTTTGGGTTACCATCCATTTAATCTGTCATCAAGCTGTTTTTCCTTATATTTAGTCTTGGTTTCTGTTGTTTTTATAATGTTCTCTGTTTTCACAGCCTGCAGCAATTTTTCTGTACTTTGGTTAATATAGTCATTCAAACTTCATTTTTCTTCCTTTATAGTTTGATGGATTTGCAATAGCCCTCTGCCCCCTATTCTTCTTGGCAGGTACAACCTGTTGTTGTCACTTCATGGGTATAAAGCATGGTACATATTCAAAAGTTTGTGTGTTTTCCGGTCCATGTTTTCCAGCCACAGTCCAGTTGATGATTCCAGCTGAATAGTGTGTCACTGGAACTGCCCATGTATAAATGACTTTAATTATGTTTTCAGCATTCCGTTTTAATTTTAATATTTTGAGGACCCTCCTGATATATTCCTTTTGTATTGACTCTGACTTTTCCATTCAAGATGTTATCTGCTTCCAATATGCCTAGGTATTTGTAACCATCATCCTTTGCTAGTGTTTTCATGATTTCAATTTCCCAGTTCAATTCCTTCTATTTTTTCCATTTTTCCTCGCTGCATGGATAATATAGCACATTTTTCAAGTCCAAAGTTCATTCTGATGTCGCTGCTAAACAATTGAACTGTGTTGAGTATTGATTCAAGTTCAGTGAGGCTTTTTGCATACATTTTTAAGACATTCATGTACAGTAGATGTATCTACTTTTTGCCATGCTGCTTGATACTTGGTATCCCAGTTTTGTATTTCATAGGATTATTGTCAGTGGAGTTAATGCAGTGTTGAACAGTAGTGGTAAAAGTAAGTGCCCTTGAAAGATTCCTCTTCTGATGTTGATTTTACCAATGTTCTCCCCATTTGATGTTAGAACTGTTTTCCAATTTTGCATGTTTGCTTTCAAAAATGTGCAAATATTTTTGCTGATTCCAAAATTTTCCAGATAGGCATTAATCCAGCTGTGGGGAATTGAGTCAAATACCTTCTTATAATCGATCCACGCCATATTCAAATTCGTTTTTCTTCATCTTGCTTTTTTTGGTACCATTTTGTCAATATGCAGCTGATCTTTTGTTCCTCTTGATTTTTTTATACTTTTTGTTCTACTGGATACAAGCTCTTTTCCATCAGTTAATTGAATACTGAATTTGCCAGTATTCTTGTAAAAAAAACAACAACCCTGCTTTCAATGGATGTACGACTTCATCCAAATATTTGAATCCCAATTTCCAAATCTAGTTTCCAGTCAGCAACGGAATCTCAGCCTTGGCTTTATTTTCTATTTATTGCCCAATGTTCTGTGCATTTTGGACCTACACAACACTGAGGAGCACAACCCCTTCCTTTGACTAAAGAAAGATTATCTGCCTTTCAGACCTGGTGAATCCAGTGTGAAATCCCTTATGAAGTGCATTCTTATGAAGTATTTGGACTTAGCAAGTTATTACTATCTATATTTTAAAGTTGTGGAGATGTTTTAGAGCCATTGCCTCTCTACAGAAAAAGTTGCATGGCATTGGTATTTTTTTAAGGGAAGGCCCTAGTGGGTGGCTAGGATTTTTTTCTGCTTTTGAATGGGGTTCCCAATCCTGACTATGTAGATGTGTGTTAAATAAAATCAGAGGCCGGAAGACAACCCAATTTGCTTACCTTGTAATTTAACCTCTGCCACACCTGCCTGACTTCTCTTTTACATGGCCTATGCCATAGGCCCTATGGCAACACTAATTTCTCTGTCACAATCTCAAACCTAAATAAGCTTTCAATGAAAGTCTCCTGAAGGTCTCCCAATTATTCCACTTTGCAGAAAAACAGTCTTGATTTCAAAACAACACTGCATGTAAAAATCTCAGACAACCCCACCCACCCACTTTCAGATGTTGCAATTATTAATACAGAATTGGAACCTCATTTGCACTAATGATTATTTTGTGCTTCTGGGGAAGATTTTGGCTTTTGTTTTTTAAACAATCTTGTGAAATCAAGTCATGATGATGCTCACATCGACACATGCTGCATCTGTAGTTTCTCCATGTAGCTTTTACAATTGTTCGGTCCCTTGTTACATTAAAAGCACTTTTGATGTTCAGAGGAATTTCTTGGCTGGTTGATGATTGGGGTCCTGGAGGTGGCAGAAACAGAAGAAGCAAAACTGACAGAAGGATGAATTGTACATGCAGCCTCTTATCTAAGCTTTCTTTCGATCCTTAAGCGTATTTGCTGAAAGTAGCCAAGGGGAGGTAAAGTTGGGGCATTCCACATTACAAAATATTATACAACGTTTTAAGAACATAAGCAATGCCCTGTTGGATCAGATGTATGGACCATCCTCGATTTACGACAATTCACGTAGCAACTATTCAAAGTTGCAACATAGCCCCTTCCCACTACTTACGACACCGTCCCAAGATTACGAATGTTGCAGCACCATATGGATATTCACCCTTACGAACAACTGAAGGCATTGCAACATTTGTCCTGTCTATTCCACACACACACACACACACCTCGGCCATGTCTCCAGACACTAGGCTGTGTAAAAAGTGTATAAGTCACTTTTTTCAGAACTGTTATAAGTTGAAGACTACTTGTAACACAGAAAAAAGCTTTAAAACAAAAGAACAAAAGTTAAGTCAGTAAGGATAGATTGGAAGCAAGGACAGAAATTTAAAATGTAATAGCTGGAGCAGTGAAATGTTGGACAATGAGTAAGAACAGAGTTATAACTAATTAGTTGAACAGACCTGGCCCCCACATGAGGCAACCTAAGCTGTGATTGGTTCCTGCAAGTATAAAGGGGGAGTTTCCTTGTTTCCCACTTTTTTCCTCTATGTGCCCTGATTTACCTCATGATGTTCCTGTACTGATTTGCCTGATGATGCTCTTGTTTGCCTATCTTATTTACTGCAAGTACATTTATTTATATAAAACAGGTTTATGTCAGTGTCTCTGATTCCATTTCAACCCGGGCAATGCAATTTCCTGACAAATTCTTAAGTTATAATTCAAATAATAAAGAAGTCAAGTTTGAACATGATTACATTTTAAAAAGTAATGGGGTGGGTGAGAATTTTGCCTGCAAATGACATAGTCAGAATAACAGAATTGGAGTTCTTCTAGTCCAACCCCCTGCTCAAGCAGGAAACACTTCAGATAAATGGTTATCCAATCTCTTTTAAAAAGTGTTGGAGCATTTACAACTTCTGGAGGCAAGTGGTTCTGTAAGCAAATTTCTCCTTAATTCTAGGTTGCTTCTCTCTTTGATTTCTCCTTCCAACAGAAGCTCAAGACTCACCTGTTCCGACTAGCTGGCTTAGCTGATTGACAGTTCCATCTTCCACCTCCTGGCAAACATTTTATTGGGGAATTTTTAAGGGAATTTTAATATTTGTATTTTAACTAAGAATTGTACAGTATATTTTTTACCTCCTCCGTCTACATCCACGTCCACGTCTATGTATTTGTATATGGTTTTAACATGACTGTACACCGCCCCGAGTCCTGCCTAGGAAAGGGTGCGGTCTAGAAATAAAAGTTATTATTATTATTATTAGTTTCCATCCATTGCTTCTTGTCCTGCCTTCAGGTTTTACATACATCAACAAGTCCATAGAAAACACAGGTTCAGAATTAAATGTACTGTAGAAGGTTATTAATGTCTAGGATGACTGATAATGTGCTAGCTTGATCAACCGAAAGACACAGTACTGTATGTGACTTGCAAAGCTCAACTGCAGTTGTCCCAGATTGTGTAAAATGGCAAGCACAGTACAAACAAGCAGAACCTTCAAATAAATGAGACGAAAAGTGAATTTGCCCGGATTTTGACTGAATATTAGGCTGAATGCATTAAGTCATGATTGTTGCTATCAGGAATGTGAAGTTAATCATGCTTTGTTCAGTAAACCAAACCAAAATAATCTCGCTTAGTACAATATTTGAGTCTACTGAATCCTATGCCGGTAGGTACCTGTACAAATCTTTTTGCCCTTTACCTGTCATGTTTTGAATGAACGTAGAAGAATATGTGAGTGCTAAAAAAAATCTGGAAACTATAAATGGCAGCAATCAGGTGGGGAAGGTTGTATTATTTTGATGCCATGTTTACTGAAACTGGTATTAAAGAGATGCTAAATATTTTGTTTAGAACAACTCTCATCACTACTCATGTAAGAACTTTCAGAATATTGATAAATAAAACGGGCAGCTTTTTTATTCACAGCTGTGCGGGGGATGTTGATTAACTAATTATACAGAAATTATGATAAAAATCTATATACTAGCAGAGATCTTTTTAATTGCCCCTCTTCTCTCTATAAATAGACCTAGAAATAAAAGCAAGTAATGCAAAACAAGCTATCAATGAGAAAAGATTAAATAAATGCCTAATTCTTATTACTATGAAACAAAGAGTAAATGATTCATGATCAAGGGGGTATAGTATTGTTGCTGGAGAAAAGTTAACATTTGAATAGGGCATTGTTTTTGATTAATTTAATTTTGTATAGTTTATGTCAGTGTGGTTTTAGTTGGTAAATCTTATAGATGACCTGGAGCCAAATATTATCCATCGAATAAATGTATTGCAGGATATACAACCGTGATGGCACACATGCTAGAGGTGGCACGCAGAATCCTCTCTGTGGGCACGTGCACCATCACCAGTTGATCTTCAGGTTTCCGTGGTTCCTGGATTAATTACAATAATTTTATCCTGTGTTTTAAATATATACAGAGGAACGGGACTCAATTTAAGGCAGGAAATACGCCTACTTTTTCCACCTTCTATTTTCCCCCCAACAACAGTCTGTGAGGTAGGTTGGGCTGAGGCAATAGCTAATCCCAAATCACCACAAATCACCAGTGACTAACCCAAAATCACCCAGCTGCCTGTCATGCTTCAGACGACACTAGAAGTCACAGTCTCCTAGTTTCTAAGCTAATACTTTAGCCCAGTGATGGCTAACTTTTTCGTCGCCGAGTGCCAAAAGCGTGTGCGGGAGCTCGCCCACACCCATAATGCAATGTACACATGACCCTCTCTGTGGGGCCCCCAGTGCATGCATGCCAGCCCCCTTCTGTGACCCCGTCCCCCTTGCATGCGCAATGCTTTAAAAGTATTGCCAATTAAGCAGTATAGATGAAAGGATTCATTCATTGAACATGCATAAACAAGATCAAATCAATTAAATTCAATTTTCAAAACATAGGAAATGGGGGAAGCAATGCTAAAACTTGTATGCTTGTAGTTAAGTTTATAATTTTAAAGACCTCGATAACAGTATATTTCAAATCAAAATACATTGTGCAGAAAAAAAGAAAATGCTGTTTGGAAATTCGAATAATCGGGAGATGAAGTGCAAGTACTTCTTGACTTACAACCATAGCTGGGACCAGAATTTCTATTGTTAAGCAAGGCAGTTGTTAAGTGAATTGCATCTAATTTTGTGACTTTGGTTTTTTTGGGCCAAGGTTAAGCAAATCACTTCAGTTGTTAAATGATTCATGTGCTCATTAAGCAAATCCAGCTTCTCCCATTGATTGTGCTTATCAAAAGACAACTGGGAAGGTTAAAAATAGTGATTAGATGATCCTAGGACACTACAACCATTGTAAATACATGCTGGTTGCCAAGTGCCCAAATTTGATCGTGTGACTGTGGTAATGCTGCAACAATTGTTAAGCGTGAGGACTGTCATAAGTCACTTTTATCAATATCATTGTAACTTCAAACAATCACTAAACAAATGGTTATTATTAAACACCTTATTCATAACGTGCTTTAAGGATTTGGATAATGTGTTATTTGTCCTAGGCAAGTATGCATCGCTCCATCCAGGGAAAAATGGATTTCATTGTGTCTGTGACATGAAAAGGAGTTTTGATTTCACAGGACCCTATAAGATGCTAAATTATTTGGGTTTCTGAGATAATTTCTTCTCTAAGCAAGTTTGTAGAGGGATAAATCATTATCAAAAAAGCATTTCAATCTTTCCCCCGTTTGACTTTAAACAAAATTACTACAGAACATAAACAGAGCTCAGCGTTGTACTTCTGAATCAAAAGACAATTTAAACAAAATTTTGCAGTGCAGAATCTTGATAACAGCTTGCAAAAACTAAACGTAGCTTGCCTGTTCCACGTTGGATCATGTCCTACTCATCTTAGGCTGAGGCAAGAATCTTTGGCATTTCAGCAATCTGGATCAGTTTCCTTTTCTTGTCAATGAAAACCAAAAGATACAAGTCCTTCTCCAAAAGGTGCTGAAATTTCTCAACAAGCTTGTTATCAGAACATGCATTTCCTTATACTTTAAATATTTGGTGGAGAAACAAGTGCCCAGACTTTATGAAAAGATATTTTAAAATGTTGGGTCTCTTCCAAAGCAAAGAGTAAGCAAATCAGTAAGAGAAATTAAACACTTGAAAAGGTGGAAATTTTAAACCTTACCTTAAGTAGGTAAAAAGAGCTATTCATTAAAAAATAGGATGTTTGACCTCTAATAAATAGAGGTCGTTGAGGTTGTTTCCTCAAATTAGAACTAATAGTTCTGATTCAACCAAATCATTCCTTGCAAGAAAAAAGGACCAACTTGTTTGTGGAATTGAAATTATTTTTCTTGTTTTCATTAGATTTTACTAATTCGTCAAAATGCTGCTGCTTCTACACCTGATGGGAACACAAAGTTAAGAGAGGAAACAGAAATTTCTAGAAGAGATCAGCTGAGGGGGGAAAGTGTCCAAAAGAAACTCATTCTCCCTTAAATTACTAGCTATAAGCAGAATTATTTGGAAGGCTTTCAAAATTGTTACACTGCTCTACTAGTAATAAAGTTCTTTCCATAAATCTAAGTGAGTCTTTTTGCCTGAGTTTGTCAATCTTATAAAACTTGACATTAGATCTGAAAAGTTCTGCATTTGCTTGGGGTCCCAAAGGTGCTTTTACAAAAGGCAATTGGACTTTGTTTTTCCTTGAAGTCATTTTGTTTCCCATCCAACAAGCTTCTTCAGAACTTCAAAGAAAAACAAAGTCCAGTTGCCGTTTGAAAGGCTGTGACCTATGACAACTATGACCTGGATGACTGAGAATACCCACAGAATCTCCATAGATTATCTGCATGGACACAGATGCGAAGACTATTGGGTGATTTTTACAAAATCATATATTTCACCTACAAACCCTTCTATAGGTAATCTTGGACTTAAGATCAGTTGCTTAGCTACTATTGGAAGTTACCATACATCTACCTGGGGACCATTTACAACCTGGATGGTCAAACTCCCACTACAGGGACATAAACTGAACTTTGGTCTCTTGGCAACCAGGTCACCTTTATGGTCTTTTGCAATGTCCTATGACCACATGACTGTATTTTATTATGGTTGAAAAACAGCATTAACTTATCTGGCTTTCCACTAATCCGTATCTTTAGCTAACCATTGATTTGCTTAGTAACCATGGCATTTGTTTAATGACCGCCACAAAAAATGTCATGCAATCTATACCTGTACAGCTGTGAAGGGATAGAGACATACACGGCTAACATCTTTATGTACCATAGTAAAATGCAACAATTTAATCATCTTGAAAAATAAAAAGCTTTCATGAATGGGCAATAACACTCTCCCCCCCCAAATAAAAAAATGCCACAGCACATCAATATTGGTTCAACTTGTTACCACTCTTTCTTTGTTATCACGTATCTCTACAAGATTAATATTCCAGAAAAGTTTAGTTTAATTTGACTAAGCAACATTCCATTGATTGAATATGAAGTTATGACAAATTAGGTATGTATGCCTCACAAATATGATTCAGTATAAACCTTCCATATTTGTAGCAGCTAAAGGACTTACTTTAGCCCAGCACTTTTTGGTTTTTTTCAAAGGGATTTAAATCCATATTTAGGGCCAAACAACCATAAAATATTCTCCCACTTGTGGAGGCCTGGATGTCCAATACTAGAGATATTACCACACAAAGGAACAGAATTCCCTGCAAACAGTGCATAGTATATACGTAGTAAAATGCTGTTATTTTAGATTGTGAAGACCCTTTAAGGGAAGATGCTGCCAATGCCCCAATAGGCAACAGTATGCTTCCATTCCACAAATTAATAGCAGGAACCAGTGATGGATTGCAGGTGGTACCCCTTGGTGTGGGCGTACTGGAGACTGCCTGGAGCACCAGATACCATACCAGTACGGTGCTCCGGAGGGCCCGCCTGCCCACACTCCTTACCGGTCTTTTAAGTCTTCAGTGCTTCTGCGCATGGCGCGTACAGCGCCTGCACGATGCTCCGCTGAGCAGCTGGAGCATTGCGGAGGCGCTAAGAGACATGCACACGCTGCGCGCATCCATGTACTGGTTGCAACCCCACCACTGGCAGGGACAGATGTTCAAGTGATAGCCTTGAGTAAAATAAACAATAAAAGGTGCACAATTTCTGGGGCAATTTGGTCCAATGTTTCTTTAACAGATGAGTGGGCTACCCTTCCCTTTTAATGCTGTTGCAGCAGAGTGCAATCTCAACCTGTGCAGAGTAAAAAGTTTTTTCATTGTAAACAGCTTTTTAAGACATTTAACTTTGTATTCCTATGTTTACATTTGATTATCCTAGATTGGGTCCATACAGTTGCCTTGCCATGTGCCCTTCCCATACCAAAGCAGGCAGGATATCACACTGCCCCATGTGTCCTTACTATAATCCAGAGCAGATCCTCAATGGCTGCTACTCTTACAACTTTAATGCACAAGTTATTTTAATAGGAAGGGATAGAAGAGAACCACCAAACATCACCAATCAAAAAATCGCTTGTAAAGTCCAGGTAGCTTGAAAAGCATTTTAGTTACTGTATTCATGTGCAGTTTCTTTCTCACTAAGTGTTTAACTCTTCTAAATTCCTTATAACTCCAAGTCTATTGGTCCATTATTCTGCTATTGGATGACAGCAAAAAGGTTTTTGTATGTATTTTAGCTAGTACCTAGATATGTAGATGTGCACAGCTAATATGCATCCACTGAATAAGTGTTGTTCGGAATCTGGAGTTGGAGAAAGATTTTGCTGTGGGGAATCAGCAGGAGAGCTGTAAACAATTACACAAAGGGACAAAGTGAGCAGCCAAGGACTCCCTGGGGGCTGTGACTATTGGGAAAAGCAATCCCCTGCACACAGGCTTCAAAACTGCAATTAGTTTTAGTTACTGTTTTTATGCTGGACCTGGGCTAGTCAATTTCAGAAATAAAAAGGTCTGCAGAAACCAAACTAATGCTTGAAAACAGGCACTGAGACCCAGAACTAGACCAAAGAGCCAGTCCAACAGCACATTTAGAGGTAAGCAGATCACCACTGACGATGTTAGCTCAATCTCCCTTCACATACTTGGTGATTTCTACATTGGACACAAGGGAACACATTACTTTAGAACTGAGCATCCACAGTTGATAACAATATATGCAGGACAGGTCATCTGAAAAGCTAACGGGTTTTTGCATGTCTTTGCACCAAGGCAAGGACAATACTATAGAGCAGCAGTCATCAACTGTTGGTCCACAAGTGGTCCACGAAAATTTTTTGGTGGTCCGCAGAAAAATTATTTGCATTTTTTATTTTGCATTAAATTAGGGGTCCTCAAACTACAGCCCCTGGGCCGGATCCATGCAATGAACGTTAGTGTTGCTGCAGAGTCTCTCCCTTCAGGGTCTTTTTGTGCGGGTCAGAAGGGAGCAGAAATTCCAACTTGGGGTCTGCTTCAGCCTCCTGGTGGGGGGCTTTGGGTGAAGGCTAGAGGGAAGCGCTGCTGGTGGCGAAAAGCCGGAGGGCCTCGTTCCAGTTGGACTTCATCATAGCCTGGAAGTGGCTGACCATCTCAGCTCACTGAGCCTTCAGGTGCTGCTATCTAGCCTTGCATTCCCACAGGTCTTCCTTCTGCTTGGAAAGCCTATGTTCATAGTCCTCAGTGAGGTGCTTCTACCTGAGCCTTCTTCTCGGTCAGATCCAATTTGAACTGAGCTGTTTTGCCAACTCTTTCTCGTGGTGGCTGGTTAGCTCCAACAACTGCTTCCTGGGGAGACGAGGAGCGATTGGCAGGGGAGGGGTGAAAAGAGGCTGGCAAGGTATCCCTTGATGTGAGTGACATTGAGTTGGCCACACCCACCCAGTCACATGACCACTTAGATACACTCACCCAGTCATTAGGCAGTTCATATTAGTGGTCCACAGGATTTAGAATTACGAATTTAGTGGTCCCTGGGGTCCGAAAGGTTGGTGACCCCTGCTATAGACTGCCTTCAAAGGGCATTTTCCACTATACTGAGTATCTCAGCTGATTTTTAACAGGTGAGCATTCAAAATTTCATCTTTAACTGATTCTGAATATAAGTACTTGACTTTCTGGCAAAGCTGGAAATCAGCCTATTTATCTCAGTCAGTTACCTAATATTCTGACATTTAATGCAGCCTTTCCCATCCTCTTATCCTCACATATTAAAATTCTCAAGTACAGGTGATGTATATGATAGGGTTAGCAAACGCTAGTCTAACTTCGAAAATAGACACACACACATACAAAAGGATATACAGGTTGTCTCTTGATTTACAACCAATGTTTAGTGACCATTCAAAATTACAACTGTGTTAAAAAAAAAGTTTTATGATCAGTCCCCACACATAACCATTGCAGCATTCTCATGATTATGTGATTAAACTTTGTATGCTTGCAATCTGCATATATTTACAACACTTCGAGCATCCCAGGGTTACACGATTGCCTTCCCAGGCAGTTTCTGACAAGAAAGTCAATGGGAAAAACAGAATTCATTTAACAAACATATGAATCATGCATAAATTACAATGATTTGCTTAACTGTGGCTTTTTTAAAAAGGTTGTGAAATGAGGCGGTACTCACTTAAAAACCACCTTATCAACGGAAACCCTATTACCAATTATGGTCATAAGTTGAGGACTACCTGAATACAGCAACTTACAAGTACCTGGCATGAAGGCAGGGTATTTGAGGGTCAATTTCGCTCCAATCGCATCAACCTGTCTTAGCAGCCCTGCCAGTCAGGGCAAGCTATGGGTCCTGTCCAGAAAAGAAAGATATCTGTTGAACGTCAGACCTTTTTTTGCTGAGTCACCTGTCCTCCAGAGGGGAGAGTGGCTCTGACCTTCTTAATCTTCAGGCCCAGGGATCCAGTGACCTACTAAGTTGCCAAGTAGTTGTACTTTTAGGAAATGGTGTTCTACGGCTGATTATTTTTAATAGTTTTGATCAATTTTATTGTTTTTAATAAGTTTGTAACTTTTTGGATTTTTGTATCATTTTCTAGATTTTTAACTTTGCAACAGTCACTGTAGGTTGAGATAGGGGGGCTTTTTAAATTGAAGGAATGAATCAATGATCTGGAAAATTGAATCAGGATTTGTTTTGTTCTTCCCAAACCAAAAGATCCACAATCATGATCAAGCTACTGCAAAGTAACACTGGAAAAAGAAAACTTCCCACCTGTAGGAGTTCAATATTGGAATTCTTAAAATGAAACAGATTCTCTCTTCTCTGGATGTGCTTAAGCAAAGCTGGACACCGTGTCCCGCTCTGCTTAAGCACATCTAGAGAAGGGAGGTCTTAATTTGGATCACCTGTATTTAATAAGAGGTTGGGTTGGAGGGCTTCACGGCCCTTCCAACTCCTTATTTTCACTACACATTTGCATTTGGATAAAAACTGCTGGGGAAATCAGGGGGAAAGGAAAAGTGGAATGATTCAGTCCTCAGGGACAGATACTTTGGCCAGTTTACTGGGTATTTTCTTTGCAATGTGCCCTTTGGCAAGAGGCAGGATACTGGGATAAAGGCCAACCTCTTTTCTGCCCCAAAATGGAGCAATGCTGGCAGGGAAAGAGGCAAATTGTGGGGTAGGTAGCTCATTCTAATTGTAATAAGACCACAACATCCTTGCAGATTATTAAAAAAAAAACTCCTAGGGTGTCTGGTATGCATAAGTTCTCCTGGTAGCCATAAGTTCTCGCTGTGCAGGCTGTGGGCAAAAAAGTCATAATGGAGGCCACAATTTGCACATTCTTGTCTCTTAGGGAAAGGTTTTCCAGTTCTCCCAAAAAAACTACACTGGGAACTATCTCTCACCCCATCTTTCTTGTCCAGCATGGCTGCAAACCGGTAGATCATAATACAGGTAGCCCTCAACTTACTACAGTTCATTTAGCGACCATTCAAAGTGACAACAGTACAGGAAAGAGTATTTTATAACTGCTTTTCACACTTATGACCCTCATACCATTCCCATTGTTGTAATCACAATTTGGATGTTTCAAATCAAATTTCAAATTTTATTTGATTAGCCGCAACCCTCTCCCAAAGGACTCGGGGCGGCGTACAATCAAAAGGATAAAATACACATAGGACACACATACATACGAAAAAACAAGGACAATTACATTTGTGCATGGGGGCGTTCCATCAGGTTCGCAACTGACTCATATTTATGACAGTTGCAAGATCCCCTTTTGGGACCTTCTGACAAGTGAAGTCAATGGGCAAGCCGGATTCACTTAACAATCTTGTTCCTCACTTAACAACTTGTGGCAATTCGCTTAACTGTAGCAAAGGAACGTCGTAAAACGGGGCAAAACTCATTTAACCAATGTCTCCACCGAGCAGCAGAGGTTTTTTTTTTAGGCTCCCTAGTAGTCATACGTCGAGGACTACCTGTAACCCTCATCTTCTCTCAGCAGCAAGGCCACTAGCGACAGTGGCGGATGGGAGTTGTAATACAAAGGCCTCCAGCGGCGGTTTAAAAAAAAAAAAAGGTCAAGAGACCTTTTTCTGGAGCGCCCTCACACCTGCCCTACCTCGCGGGGCTCTCGCAGCCAACTGTGCACACAGCAGCGGCGACGGGAGGAGGAGGAGGAGCCAACGGTAAATGGAAGGCGAGTGAAAACCTGGAGAGGGGAGCCGGGCTGTATGAGGAAAGACACTCCCTACAAAGGGCGCCACCTCAACACCCCCTTCTCCCCCCCCGCTGGAATTGGGACGTTCCATCCTGCCACGCGCCTTCTCCCTCGCTCCCTCACGCCCCTCCCCTCCCAGCCTCCGACGCCCGCCGTTGCTTTTTTTTTTTGCTGGCTCTCTCCTTCCCGCCCTGTCAGTTGAGGGAAGAGCGGGTGGTGTGTCCCTCACGTCATATGGCCCGCCTGGCTCCCATTGGCTGGCTGGCCTCACCAGACTGCAATGCTGTTGCCGGGACTGCTCGGCAGCCCCGCCTTCTCCCTCCCTCCCTCCTTCGCCCCCCCCTCCGCCGCGTCAGCCTCCAAGCCCTGCTGTGGAGGGGCGGAGGCGCGCCACGCACGGAGTGCCTCGCGCCGCGGCGCTCGCGCCTTTATAAGCCGGCCGGGCGCGTGTGCGTGAGGGGCCGATTGAGAGGGACGCCGCTGCAGCCAGAGTCCCAGCAGGTAGGGGAAGGGGCAGGGAGGGAGGGCTGCATTGGGGGAGGGATTGTGTGTGTGTGTGTGTGAATGTGAGAGAAAGGGGCGCTTCTCCCCACACCCCACCGCCAACGGTACCTGCTTTGTGGAAGATTGGCAGTTAACGGTCACCTGAGACTCCACCGTTGGAGGCAGTCTACCTGAGGGTACCCGACGGAAGGGTGGGGTGGGGAACCTCCGTGATCCCATGCCCGGTGAACCTTGGAGGCCTTCGTATCTGCCAAAGGGAGAGTGGGGGGTGGCAGGTAAACGATCAACAGAGTTGGAAGGGACCTTGCAGGTCATCTAGTCCACCCCCGCCCAAGCAGGCAACCCCACATCTGCCTCTACCTAGAATCGAACCTCTGCCTTTTTCTCTAGCCTTTTGCAGCAAATTCACACACACACACACACACACCTGGGTGCCCACCAGATGCACCCTCCAGAAGAGGGGTGTCATTTTTCTGACTGACCACAGGTTGGAAGAAACTTAATTTGTAAAAAAAAAAAAATCCAGTAGGAGTTTGCTGGGGGTGGGACCGGGGAGATGGACCTTTGGGTTGGGACCACTTAGTGGTTCTTTGTAAACGCTTTCTGCTTTTTATATCACACAGAAACACACGCATTGTAATAGGTATAGATGGGAGGCTTGAGTGGCCCATGTCTAACAGCCATGCATGGTTTGCATCTCATAATATGCATCTCATATTGCAGCTTATATTCTCTGAATGGTTGCTTGCAGGTAGCAGTGGCAGGGCTTGGTGGTTGAGAGCCTGGGGTTCAAGAGAGAAATGACATCAGAAGCTTTAAGCCTCCTTCAATTCTTTGCAGTTAAAGGCTGGAAGGGAGAAGAGGCCAATTTGTAAGTCTAGGCTGCACCTAAAGTAGAAAATGTAAGCAGTCCCTTGAGTCAAGCTTCACTTGTGACTTCATGTCATTTTTTTTTCTGCCAAGGATATGGGAAAATGGCTTGCCACTGCCTTCCAGAATATTTATCGAGTTTCCCAAGCTGGCCAAGTTTCACCTGGTGGTCTCGTATCCAATTATGAAGATTGAGCCTGCTCAGCTTTTTCCAAAGTTTGAAGTCACATGCTTAGGCTGGTGAAATCTTGAGAAAGCACAGCTGGACTGAATTGGAGGGAGACTTGTTTTACTCTTCCTTCTTACCTGATAGGAGAATATGGTAAAGTCAGATGTCAGACTGGTGGTTCTGTCCCTACAGCAGAAGGGATTCTGTGACTAGATACAGTGGCCCTCAGGTACATCTCCCAAGTGGCAGTCTTTTTCCTACAATATTAGCATTATTGTAGCACCAAATAGATAAAACTGCTCTGGCATCTTATTACAGTTTGCCCTACTTTAAAGAGGGGAAAAAAGGGCAGTTCAATTATCTACATGGTGAGAGCATTTAGATTATAGGCTCTAGCTGTTTGAAAACTGAGGCTTTTGAAAAGAAAGACACAATCATTTGTCCAAAATGGTATAGTGTCTCCTGCTTGAGCAGGGGATTGGACTAGAAGACCTCCAAGATTCCTTCCAACGCTGCTATTCTCTGTTCTGTTACTTAAACATGCCATGTCACTGGTATTGGGGCAATTTAATGCTGCATTTCATATTGGGTTAAGCTTGAAAAGTCTATACAGAGTGTCCAACCTTAGCAGCTTTAAGACTTGTGGACCTCACTCCCAGAATTCCCCAGCCAGCATTCTTGGCTGAGGAAGTCTGAGGGTTGAATTCCACAATTCGTAAAGTTGCCAAATTTGAAGTTCCCTGGTCTATACATATAAAAATCAGAATTGTGCATGCACTTCATAGAAATCAAATCCTGAAGAAGCAGGACAGATACAGAGAGTTTTGAATTTTGGTGGTGGAGAAGAGTATTGAGACATCCATGGGCAGCCAAGGAAATAAATGTTGCCCGTAGAATAACTTGCCCTGGATTCTCTCTGGAGGCAAAAATGTCCAAGGTCAAATTATCATGTTTTGCATACATAATGTGAAGATCCAGCTCACTCAAGAAATCTACAATGCTGGGAAAGGTGGAAGGAAAGAGAAGAGGGCAATTAGTAGCAAGGTGGATCAGTGCATCTTTGGAAGACCTGAAGGACCAGGTTTGGACTGGGTGTTCTTGGAGAAGATCTACTTATGTAGTTACCAACTTGTTGGCATTTAGTCAGTCAAAATTTTAAAGGACACTGTTTTATTCCTATAAAATTCTTACTGTTTTAACATCATGGTATATAATACTTCATATTGTATGCTGATGTTTGTGTTTGGAATTCTAGATAAAACTCTTCAGTACAATCTGTGTGGAATTATATACTCCTTGAAGCAGTGTAAATATTTAAATTAATAATGGTTTTATCTTGTGGTTGTTCTAAAAGTTCAAAGCAAGTTTCTTTTGGCAGCAACTTTGTGTGATAAGGAAGTCAAGTGACTTCATAATATGCTTTGCTAAGTAGCAATTTAATCAAAGCTCTAGTTTTCTAGCTTGGTAATAAGACACAATTACTGCCTGTTTCACTATAAAGTACTTAACATCTTTAATTCTTATAACCAATGTAGTTCGGTAGGCCAAGACCTGAAATGGAGAGGACTTTTTAAAATTAAAGATAAGGAGAAAGGTAGAAAGAAAGATAAGGTCAGTTTCTTTGGTTTTATATTAATGCTGTCAGGGGAATAACAATAAAGGAAGGGAGGACCAACCCCCTGCTTAGGCAGCAAACCCTATACCATTTCAGACAAATAGTTATCCAATCTCTTTAAAACGTCCAGTGTTGGAGCATTTACAACTTCTGGAGGAAAGTTGTTCCACTGACTAATTGTTCTAACTATTAGCAAATTTCTTCTTGTTCCGCGTTGCTTCTCTCCTTGATTAGTTTCCACCCATTGCTTCTTGTTCTACCCTCAGATGCTTTGGAGAATAGCTTGACTCCCTCTTCTTTGTGGCAACCCCTGAGATATTGGAACATTGCTGTCATGTCACCCCTGGTCCTTCTTTTCATTAAACTAGACATATCCAGTTCCTGAAACCATTCTTCATATGTTTTAGCCTCCAATCCCTTAATCATCTTTTTTGTTCTTCTCTGCACTCTTTCTTAGGGCTCAATATCTTTTCTATATTGTGGAGACTATGTAATAGAATATTCCATGGGTGGTCTTACCAAGGCATAAGTGCTATTGAATTCCACATTATAATGTAGTTAATTAGAGAAGCATAAGGTGAATTTTTTATAGAGATAAAAACATACAGCACATAACATATTGATAGCTTTCTGAGTATTCTTTATTTTATAAGATCCTTCATGTCTCTTTCAGGAACCTGATGGAGAAACCTGTACCTCAACCTGACAGTCATACGTGGAGTTGCTCTTGTACAGCCAGGAGAAGATATAAGGATCACTTAGGTGGAAGTGCAACAGGGCTAGCAGCCAGAGTGGGTGAAATGCTAACCTCATCTGTCTCCAGTTCTCCCCTGACCTTAGTGGGTCATGCAGCACGGCACCCAAGCAGCCCAAACAGAGGCCGTGTCCCTGGTAGCAGCTTGAACTTAAGCAGAGACTTACTGCAACGCAGCCTGGTGCTTTTTGCTGTGGGCACTTTCCTTGCACTGGTGCTAAACTTACTGCAGATTCAGAGGAATGTAACCCTGTTCCCTGAGGAAGTTATCTCTACAATCTTCTCTTCTGCCTGGTGGGTGCCCCCTTGCTGTGGGACAGCAGCAGGTAAGTGGGAAACTTGTTTTAAAGAAAGTGGTGGGTTTTCCAATTGTGTCTCCAAGATGGGTTGAAGTATGTTAGTTCATTGCCCAGAGTGGTGCATGCTATTGTTTATTTACTTTAAAAGTGGTTTTATATTCTCGTTATTTAACCAAACTGGTGCACTTAAAAGCTTATATATGTTGTTGATATTTGATAGGACTGTATTTGACCTCACAAGGAGAACACTGGGATTAGATGTAAAAAAAATAACACCTTTAGCAGCACAGTGTGTTTCCTCCTTCCTTCTAAAAGCTTTGTGAGTTTGGCATTATTTTTCACTCTGGAAAGCAGAAGAGTTTCCTCTAGCTATTATTGCTTGGCAAGTTTTTAACCCAGGATCTGGCATGATTCATCATTACTCTTGGCCATATAATTGGCTCACTGTGGAAACTGGTGAGTCGCGTGCTCCGGTTCCTATTGGTTCTCAGTCTGAACATGCCACATACTCAATCAAAAACAAGGAAGTCACATGTTGTGACAGAAGAGAGGAACTGAGACTGGCTTAGTGCCTATTTTAAGAGCAATTTCAGTTTCTAGCAAGATACTCCTAGAAAATGACCCTTTTTTATTTGCATAGTACAAATAAAAGTTCAAAGCTGAATTACTATAATTCCTTTTCAATTAGGTCAGCCAGTCCCTTTTAATAATTTTGATATTTGATATTCCAAATGGTATTTTTAGGCATTGGGTTCTAAATTACAGTATTTAATAGAGCTGTTGTTGACAGAAGATTGCACATAGCTTTAGTTCTAGTGCCATTTATGGCATCAGACTTAAAATCTTTTCTCTGGAAGTCAAGTTGGGAAATTTATTATTTCCTATTATTTTGCAAAAATAGGTGGATTTTTTTACCACCTATAATATGTAAAATAAATCAGGCACAAGAAAGCACAGACATAATTGTTTCATTGAACTTAACATGGCTGGCATGGAGATGTCCTGGGTATTGCCACTTAGTCATTGTGCTGATATGAAACTTGACATGATTTTTCCATAGGGAAAAAAGTATTTCTATATTTTATAGTAGCTTAAATCATAGACTTTGAGCCTTAGAGAGACTTTCTTATGTTACTATTGAACACAGTAAGTATTGGTAAAAATAATTGTTGTTTCAGAGACAGCCTGCTTCAGCATTAAACTATCTGGCTTCCCTTATTTATTTATTTTGATTGACATACACACACACACACACACACACACACACACACACAAATCATAAATGGCGATCACGTGACCCTGGTATGCTGCAACTGTTGTAAAGATATGTTGTTTCTAAATGCCCAATTTTGATCATGTAACTGGGGGTTCTGCAGTGTCATAAGTGCAAGGACTCATCACAACTTCGGGCAATTGTTAAGCGAATGTTGAAGACTACCTGTAATCTTCAGTAGCTCAGAAAATGAAAAATAGGCTTTAATGATTGTTGGGGAGAGGAAAATGAATGATTAACATAACAACTGATTTCAGCATCTCTTCTATTTTCCTTTTACAGCTGTTATTGGCCTGCTGTATCCTTGCATTGACAGCCATCTTGGTGAACCTCACAAATTCAAAAGAGAATGGGCAAGTGTAATGCGATGTATCGCTGTCTTCGTTGGCATTAACCATGCAAGTGCTGTATCCTTGGAAAAAAAAGGGGCTTAACGTTGCCTAGCATTTTTCCCATCATTACTGGACCTGCTTCAACTGTTTTGAGTAATTATGTTTCACAAATCAGTGCCTGTGCTATCTATACTTTAAAGCAGAATTTCTCAATTTTGGAAATGCCTGGACATCATATCTTCCAGAATTCCCCACCAGAATTTGTGAGTTTGAAGCTCATATAACTTAAATATTCCTGAAGTTGAGGAACTTTGCTCTAAAGTCTCTGCTTAAAGTTTTATTGTTTCTCTTTCAGTTTTGTCCTGAAGAATCTAAACTAAAGCCGCTGGAGCTGGCAAAAAAGCCTCCTTATTTATATTCCACCTTATGTCTATGGAGATTCTCAGTCATCCAGGTCATGGTTGTCCCAAAGGTGCTTTTTCAAGAGGCAACTGGACTTTCTTTGCTTTTCTTTTCTTTGAAGACATTTTGCTTCTGATCCAAGAAGTTTCTTAGATGAGAAGCGAAGCATCTTCAAAGAAAAACCAGAAAGTCCAGTTGCTTCTTGAAAAAGCACTTTTGGGACATTACACCTTTATAATTTTTATAAATAATCCAAGGCAGTACATGTACACTCTTTCCTTCTCCTACTTTCCCCTAACAACAATCCTGTGAGATGAGTTGAGAGAGAGAGAGCCTAGTCCAAAGTCACCCGGCTGGCTTTCATGTCTAAGGTAGGAATAAAGTCACTCAGCCACTTTTCCTGGCTTAGGCGGACTAGAACTCAAGTCTCCTGGTTTCTAGCCTGGTGCCGTTAACCACAGGGCCTGCTTGCTTGATTCCATTCTATTGTCAGCACAGATATACTGACTGATCTGAAGGATTTTTATATTCCCTTCCAAAGACTTGGCCACACTTTTATCTAATACCTACACTATTCATGCCAACTAACTTAAATAGAAGTGTGAGACACTCCCTTCTGTATCTCTTCACTTGCAGAGCATAGGGCGTTGCTTAGGTATTATGAAGAAACATTTATTATGTAGCAAATTGTGAGCACAAGAATTATTTCTTTTACACTAATAAAAAAACAGTAAGCCTATAATTATTTTAAAATGTCACTTTACAGAATTGGAGATTTATTTAACAATCTATAGTTTTGTCCTCCAACAGCATTCATACAAGACATTGTTTTAAGATAAATGTGGCAGTTCAGTCTGCCTAATTGTGAAAATAATAAGCAATTTGTTTTTCTTTGCTGTGTTATAAGTTCTCCCTCAGGATATGCTTTAAATTTTATTTCATGAAATTTAATGTCTCCTTAAAAGAGAGTTTAGAAAATACATAGAAAAGATTGCCCCCTGCAGGTTGAGATGCTCAGCTGAAAACAGCAATCCAGTAGATTTGCGGGAAAATGATATTTCAAATACTTTTTTCTACTTCTTGTACTTTATATAAATTGATTTCCATGTGTGCATGTTATAGATAAGACATAAAGATTATGGTAGGAAAAGTAAAGAACCTATCAAAAGTGAAAAGATTTAAAAGGTGGGATACTTGGATAGATGTTAAGACTTGTATGGAGCAAGAAATTTGCCAGACTATCAAATTTCCTTAGCTTGCTTTTTAGAAATTGGATTTTGCGAACAACATCCAGCTTTCCCTGACCCTTGCAGCTTTGTCGCTGGGCCTCTGGTGGACATTTGATCGCTCAAGAAGTGGACTTGGTCTTGGGATTACAATTGCTTTTGTAGCAACTCTGATTACACAGTTTCTGGTTTATAATGGAGTTTATCAGTAAGTACCCCTTGCATTCCCTTCTTTCTAATTGTTCAGCCTTTTTTTAAAAAAAGACATGAATTATGCCTGCACTCATTTCAGTTTACTGTAGTTGCTACCAGCCTGTTGCTACTTCCTATTTTCTCTACACCCTTCTGAGGTGGATGGCCCTAAAAGAGATTCGCTAGTCCTAAACTCACCTGGGGAAAACTAGAACTTATGGTGTGTAAGTCCAGCACCTTAATTACTACACCAAACTAGCTCTTCAAATATTGATGGCTATTCTGTTAAAGAAGGAAATATCTTTCCTAACTTAATAATACAGCTTTATTTCTATGTGCACAATCAGAATTTAACTGTGTAATATGGGCAAATAGTTTTATATTTGGTAATATGTACAGTTAAGACTGAAACTGGGCACAAAGAGGGTATTTTTCCCTCTCTTGTTCCTTTGCCTAAAACCAGTCTTTCATTAAAACATTTGCCAAGAGTTATAGGCCCTGTAAAGTTGCAGACAAGCAAGTGAATGAGAAAGTATTGAGCAACTTTATGTTCCTCTTCTCTATTGTGCATATAAACCAAAGAGACGTTAGAGGAGGCCTTTGTTAATTCTAACCATAGTAACTTCTATGGACTTACTTGCAAAGCTACATTATAATTTTTCTTTTAAAAAATTAAAAAATTTTCTTCCCTTTCCTAGGGCAAGGGAATACATTCAAAGTTTTCTCTATAAATATGCATGTTTCTATTCACTATTTTATTTATTAAATTTATATGCCACCTGTATTGTTATCTAGAATGACTCTGGGCAACTTATGGTGGCATAAAAATGTAAATATAAAAGTATTAACATTAACAATTTTAAATATTATCTGTATACATATTTGGTACTTCTATTAAGATAAGAAAACCTTGAATTCCTTATCCTTTCCCTATTATTTCCAGCAAGGTGAAATGTCTAGAGCAGTTTTGATGAGATGCTAAAAACTACAAATAAACCTAGATTTTTTCCCCCTCTGCTTTCCTTTAGGTATACATCTCCAGATTTCCTTTATATCCGGTCTTGGCTACCATGTATATTTTTCTCAGGAGGTGTGACTGTAGGAAACATAGGACGGCAACTTGCTATGGTAATTATATATCTCTGCTGTGTTTTTAAAGTGAAAAATGCACCTTCAGCTGATAAAACCATAATTATTACCTATGGATGTAATAAGTAATGATGCCTATTCATAATGACAGGTATTCTAAAGCAGTGTAAACATATATCATCCTAGGCAGTCTGCAGACATGTTTATTGCTAGTTTCAATAAATGTAAATGAAGTAAGACAGAAAATGCCTCAATGTGTCTTGAATATTGAAATGGCTAAGGCATTCAATCTCAGAAAATGCTTCAGAAAACTTGCTCCTTCTATGTAAGGACTGGTTGATTTTACTAAGAATGAGTGGCCTCAACCTTCTGTCTACAACTGGCATAACAAATGTGCAGAGTAAGTAACATCCTTGTCTGGGGTTCAAGATAGTTCTGCGAGTAGCCTTGTTAATAGAGAGACTTTAGATAAATAAAATGTATTGAAAAATAGGTTGGGGGAAAAAAGTTTTTCCCCCCCTAAATATCTCACCCATCAAGTAGACGAGCTTAATAACAGCTTCCAGTTATTAGCTTTACCGTTTTTATTGGTGATTGGAAGTATCTTAGGGACTTTTTGCATAAAAATGAAAGAAACTTGTGATGCATGGGTTTAATTAAGATATGTTATAGAAAGAAGAGTAATGTAACTTTAGACTGGCAGGTGAAAAGATCTGTTTATAAGTGCAGATGTGAAAAATATAGAAGCTGCTTTTTTTTTCTTTCTTTTTTTCAACTTTTTTCCCTTGTGCTCCTTGCTTTTCCCTTGATTCCTTTCTTTTTTGTCTTTCTTCCTTAGTTTATATTAGTTTGTGCCATTGCTCAATCACCTTGTTTAAAGTACCAAAGGCTGCTTTTCTGAAGGAGTATCCTTTGTTTTATTTATTATTTATTAAATTGATTTATATAAACGGCCAACTAATATACAGTGACTCTGGGCAACGTGTACAGCATTATAAACCAACAATATAAAAACCCCAGAATCTCCCACACACCCCCTGTGGCAATGACAAGTACAATTATACAACCCACTTGATTGTTTCTGAATCAGTCTGAAGGCCGCAGGCCCACTGACAGAATCATGTCTTCAGGGCCTTCCAGAAAAGTAGCAAGGAGAGAGCCAAGAGAGGTGATGATATTCCAAAGGGAAGGAGCCACCACAGTGAAGGCCTGTCTTCTAGATTCCTTCAGGTATACCCCTTAAAAGACCCACAACCTCCTCTGCCTGGTTGGCCAGGTAGATATAACTGGAGAGAAGTGGTCCTTCAAATGCTGGCCCCATGCCATATAGGGCTTCATTGCATTTCCAGCTATTATACTGCCCAAAGCAGAAAGGACCTGTATCTTCCCTTAGTCATGCTTATTCTGGGATCCAAGCCTCATTTGAGCTTAGTCTGATGTGCGATTGCCCAATTTTGACCTTTGATCCAATTTCCAGAAACAAACAGAGTAGTTACCATTGGGCGGTGGCTGAAAGCAAAAAGATGCTTCTTTGGATTATGAAACTACATTGCAGGCCTGCTCATCTCCCTCCCTTTACTTGCTTTTTAAATGGTAATTATTTCAATGATTACAAAATTCTTATCTGTGTTTTGTGAAAGGAGTTATCTGAAATGTTCAGGGCTGGTATACTAGATGGTTCTCTAGCGTTTCAGTAATAGCATTTTGGAATCTAAGCTTTTACACAGCTTCCCTAATTTCAAAGAAGACAGATTTTGTTGTTTTTTTAAAAAAAGTACAGTGATTTTTTGCTTTGTCCACAGGGTGTTCCTGAGAAGGCTCACAGTGACTAAATAACCGGGTCTGACCTGTATTTGTGAAAGCAAAAAAAGGATCAGTTCAAGCTAGGATTTTTCGTCTTGAATTACCAGCATGAGCTCCCTAAATCTGGGAAAGAATGAACTCACCATAAAGTGGCCAAGAGGTTACCTTGATTTATTTCTGAGAAGTTTCTGGGTTTGACTGTTTGGTGGAAAAAGTTCAGCACAGACTTTTCATTCACAATAAGCTGAACCTTAATGGCTGCCCTTCCGAGTCCTTGAAACATCTGCCATTTTCAAACCTTG
This sequence comes from Natrix natrix natrix, assembly GCA_029891615.1. Taxonomy (NCBI): domain Eukaryota; kingdom Metazoa; phylum Chordata; class Lepidosauria; order Squamata; family Natricidae; genus Natrix; species Natrix natrix. Next base: position 46,552 of record JAKRSK010007245.1, read on the forward strand.
AAGCAAATCTTAATTCTACCCATACCCAAAGACAATTGCTTGGTATGGCATGGTGGAGTAGTAGAATAGTATTTCTCCAAATATCGTTCATCCTGTGGTTGCTTTTAAGAGGACCCGAAAGAAAGAACCATTGTTGTATAAAGGAATAAGGGGCCAGGTCTTAGAGAAGAGGCTTTTGCAGATCCTCCTACTGTAAAAGGGCTAGCACAGGAATATTACATTGATTTATGTCTTAAGCACCTGGCTTCTTGAGGTGGGAGCAAATCATCTTGGAAAACCAACAATTTGTTAGCTGCTCGGCTGTTTTATGGCTCACTTCTATATCACTTCTCTTGGAAACACACAGCCAAAATTTACCTTTTTCCAAGAGATAGCCTACTGGTTCTTTAGACAGGATGGATTTAGATGGGTCCTTACCGACTTCACCAATAAGTGTGTCTTCATTACACTATACCATGAAGAAGAGGACATTTTTGCAGGATACTTGTTAAATTCTCTGGGAATCAGGCAGGTTTCAGAGCAGAAACAGTACTTGCCATGAAAAGAACGTGGAAGATTAATAGTGTTAGTTAAAGTCTCTTGTAAATGATCTCTTGTCTGAATTTCTGAAGAGATCACTTTGTGTTCTTGATTTTGCAAATTTGCAGAACTTGCAATCTGTGATTGCTTTATACGGAAAAGTGCTAATGTCACTGCATTAAATATCTGGTGTACTCAACTAGTTCCAGGGTGAGCACAATAGTTAGTTCAATACTATAAGTCACCACTGACCTAATAAACGGCTGTTAAATTTTAAAATTTAAAGTGCAATGTACAGCTGAATGGAATCTGAGCCTCGTAGTATCCTCTTTAATATCTCCAGCAAACAATGAATATTAAAGAGAAAAATGTTTTGAACTTATTTAATGCTTTATGAAAGCAAACATCAGCAATAATCTAACTAGTGTTGCTAGTTTGCATCCTTTACTAAACTCTTGAGAAATACTCCACTCCTGTGGCTCTAATAGCAAAACAGAGCTCATGCTGCATTATCATTCAACTTCAGGCACTTTTGCTTCCAGCTTCCTTCAGCTTCCAGTCCAATCAAAAGGTTCATGTTTTAGACCAAGGAGAAGAAGTTGGGGAGCTCCACATACTTTTTGAACCATTTCCCATCACCTTTAATCATGCTGCCTGGTGCAGATGAGAACTGAGAGCTGAAAACATCTGCGGAGTCGCTAGTTTCCTTATGAGTTTTAGATAAGCTGAAGAATCTTCTCCAGGTTTTGTCCCAAAAAAGCATTTTTCCAAACAGGATCCTTTTCCAACTTTATTTTCTGGCCTCCCCCCACTGAACAGCTGTTTGGGAGGCAGCAACACAAAATCCTCCAACGATGCAGCTGTGGGTTAGGAGACTCACAACAATATCTGGAGAAGACTTTAGACTCCCTTCTTAAACTAACCAGTTTGTGGTGAATGAGAAAGCAAAAGTGATTTGCTCAGGGAAGGTGACATTCCCTGATAAAGTTACTTTCCAGAGTCCTAGGTCCTTTTTTGCCTTTCTGGGGACATTAAACCTGAGATGTCACCATAGGTTTTTTTGTTTGAAGTAGTAATTAAATTCAGGTGCTGGAAAAAGAAAACAGAAGGCTAGTTTTCTAAATTCTAGAATTTATTGTCTTATTTTGGAACCAGGGAAAGATTTTGAGATTCCTTCTATTCTCAGAGTACATCCATACAGCATGTTAATGCAAAGGAGAAGGATACCAATAATTCCAGAATCATTTCTCTTCCAGCTCAGGAGTCTCCAAACCTGGCAACTTTTAAGACCTGTGGATTTCAACTTCCAGAATTCCTCAGTCAGTCATGCTCCACATGTCTTAAAAGTTGCCAAGTTTGGAGACCGCTCCTGCTCCTTTAAAAAGGAAGTAAGCAGAAAGAATAAGAGTTCAGAGGCTATATAGGTGGATGAGGATAGAGCCTCCCCCCTCTTTGGTTTGACTAGGTTATTGGAATCTTTGAATGCTTGTGGATCACTTCCAAAGTGAATTTTTGAATTTGCTCACCTCAGCATCAAAAACTTGTTTGGAAAGCATATTAATCAGCTTTTTGTTTGTTTTTCCTTAAACGAAGTGGCAGTTTGGAAAAAAAAGAAGCTTCAAGCACTATAGAATACATGGGTTTATTCTGAAGAGGTTACATTGCAATCTGTGGTATTTTTGAGTAGTAAATTATAGGCTGCACCTTTGAAGCCTGGTTTTTCATTTTCCACTGTTTCTTTAAAGTGTATTGATTCACTTCTTATATAATCCCGTTTAAATGGTATTATCTGAGTATGCCTCTAACATGTATGTGCAAGATGAAAGCCACTATGTCCTCTAAATTTAGTTTTGAGGTTGCACAAGGGGAAATAACTACCTTCCTGTAATATCTTACTACCAGATGTAATTAAGAAAATGGACAATTGTAATTGTAAATATGTAATCATGAAATCAGATATTTAATTTGTAAAGTTTGTCAATCTGTGTTTTGAGATGACAGCCAAGTTCAATCTTGCCAATACTTGTAAGTATCTGAACCAAAGTGATCAGAGTTTGTGTTACAAAGAAAAGCGTGTTTTTGGGGGGGGAGGGGAATTGCGCTGTATTCCAGATAAGAATCCTTTGATTCTCAAACTTGGTAGATTTTTTCAACTGTATGTATTTGTGTGGGTTTTTTTAATCCATTAAAGATTTTGACCATTTAGTTCCTGCATTTTGTCAAAAATTATCCTTCCTACAAGTTATCTGGCAAATACAATAGTTGGAAATGTTCTTTGCAAATGTTATTATTTTCTTTAATATTGCACCTGGAGTTATTATTTATAAGAGAACTATTAGTCTGGTTCAACATTGCAGTGTTCTGTAAAACTGTCCAGTAATATTTATTTACAGTCCAACTTTATTTTTATAAACAGCTCAAGGTGGTGAACATATCTAATACTCCTTCCTTCTGTTTTCCCTACAACAATCCTGTGAGGTCAGTTGAGCCAAGAGAATGACTGGCTCAAAGTCATCCAGCTGGCTTTCATGGCCAAGGTGGGACTAAAACACATCTTCTCCTGGTTTCTAAACTGATGCCTTAACCACTAGATCAAACTGGCTATTTCTAGTCATTATATTTCCAAATTTCACTTGCCCAGATGTATCTCCATTTATACATTGCTGCTTCCTAAATGAGAAGGAAAACTACTTTTCTGTCAAATGCAAAAAGAGATGTTTCCTCTTTTAACCAGGGCTGAACATTGGGGATAACTTTCTTTGGGTTAACTCAAAAAATCAGAAAGCTGGTAGCATCTTTTCAGATGAATTTTATTAAAGGTAATTAGCTTTAGTAATGATTACTAAATCATTAGGTACACGGAATGGCTAAACTTATGTAGGATTTAAATTGGGACGTGAACAATGAGATGGAAAGCTTATTCCTTTTAATAAAATTTGCTAGTTAGAAAAGATGCTGCCAGATTTCCTCTAAATTTTGATTGCTGTAGACCAGCGATGGCGAACCTTTTTTGGCTCGCGTGCCACAAGTGGGGGGAGCGCAGGGGGGTCGTGTGCAGGCGTGTCGCACCCATAATGCAATGCGCGATCCCCCAGTGCGTATGCGCGCACAACGCCCCCCCCCCCATTTTTGCATGCTTTTTTCGCCCTCCCCAGGCTCCAGAGGCTTTATAGGAGCCTGGGTAGGGTGAAAAGAGCCTCCCCCCCCCCGAGGCTCTCCGGAGGCTTCAGGGACCGTCCGGAGGCTTCCCTGAAGCCTTCGGAACGCTTAAAACCACCATCCGAGCAAACCGGAGGTGACTTTTTAAGCGTTCCGAAGGCTTTAGGGAAGCCTCCGGACGGTCCCTGAACCCTCCGGGGGGGGGGCAGGCTCTTTTCGCCCTTCCCAGGCTCCTATAAAGCCTCTGGAGCCTGGGGAAGGCGAAAAATAGCTTTTAAAAAGGTGAACTCAGCTGGCCAGCGCGCACATGTGCGCTGGCCAGGTAACAGGGCAGCGCCTCGCATGCCCTGACAAATGGCTCCGCGTGCCACTTGTGACACGCGTGCCATAGGTTCGCCATCACTGCTGTAGACCAGTGGTTCCCAAAGTGGGTGGTACCGCCCCTCTGGTGGGCGGTGGGATGACTTAGGGGGACGCTAAGAGGCCAGGGGGGCAGCAGGCAGCAGAGAAGGAGCTGCGCTGAGCCTACAGCTTCAGCTGGCCAGCCTGCCATAAATGCCCTTAATTTGTTGATTTACTCGATACTACCACTGCTTCTTCTCGCTGCTGTCCGCTGCGGCAACTTAAGCACTAGCAGAATCGATCCTAACTACCAGCGGCTTCAACCACCACCCAGCAAGAGGGAGAGAGAGAGGAAAAACATACAGAGAGCGTGCAACTGAGCAGAGAAGGGGAGGGAGTCAAAACAACTAAATCAGAAGACACCGAGCCGCTCCCACATGGCAGCTAGGCACACGCTGCTCAGGCTTTTTTCCTCCCCCCTCTCCAGACTGAGCGCCACGGCTTGGAGCCACGCTCCCTGAACCCGCCACAGACATGGGCCACTCCCATCCTCTCCCCGTCCCGTTGAATAGTTGCTTCTAGCCTCTTACATACCGCACATTCCTCGGGGTAGCCAGTCGGCTCACGCTCCGCTTATCCGCGCACTGTGCACCAAGGATGGCAGTATTACGTTCCGCAGGCAGAGAGCCCTCTTTTCTGCGGGTGCGCGAAGGGCGATCCCAGGACCGGGGATCCCTATATGTGCGTGTGGCGACTAAAATCCTCCGGCAACACAAAAAGGGTGGTGGTGGGTGGTGTTCCTTGGTTGGGAAGGGGGCAGCAGGGCAATGGCTAAAGGGAATTTCGACGTGGGTGACGACGAAGCAAGTTTTGCATGAACTCCAGGGGCAAACTGGTAGGAAACGGGCGACTCTTTTTAAGTGTCTTTTAAGACAAACCATCACCCAAAACTACTGGAAACTAGAGCCAGGAGTTAATGCCACCGAAAAGGCTCCTCTGATACCGTAATAGGAGAGGAGAGGAAAACAGTTCTGGGTTTCCTGGCTGGGGAATTCTGGGAGTTGAAGTCCAGACATCTTCAAGTTGCCAAGGTTGGGAAACATTGCACTCTGCTAAGTGATTTAAAATAAGACATTGGGAAACTGGTATCACTTCACCAAGCCCATCCATCACATTAAGAATTTACTGAACAGTGAAGTAGTTACTAAATTTTACTAAGTTACTAGTTACTAAGGTTCTTGATAAATGACTATCAGACTTTGAAAACCTGGTATCACTGGATCATGTTCAGCAATTTTGTTGAATTAACATTAACTAAAAAGGTTTTTAAATTGGATTTTGAATAAATGTGCAATTAATTGTTACAGTTTTGAATTTTCCTGTTACAAACCGCCCAGTCACATGATCCCCCAGCCACGCCCACCAAGCCACGCCCACAGAACCGTAGTAAAAAAATTGAATTCTACCACAGGGGGGGCACTGAAGATCAGTTTGTAGCACCAAGGGGGCGGTGGCCTGTAAAAGTTTGGGAACCACTGCTGTAGACTAACACAGCTCTCCCAGCATGAATTATTTCAATAGCTTTGGCTGAAGTAAATTATTCTTTGTTATCCCTTCTCTAAACCATTTGGTTGTGACTCTCCTAGACCACTCCCATAATTTCATATATATTTCCTTACCTAAACAGAAATGGAATAACCACAAGTGAATAAAAAAAGGGGGGGGAGTGGGAACGGCTTCCAACTTCCTGCTGGCTTCCCCATTGAGTTTCTTCATGGCAAGGAAATCTTCCCTCCCTGACATTCTGTCATTATCTTACTTGTTTCCCTCCCTTCCTAGAATTCCTTTTGGCTTTCCCATTTGCTTGTGAGAAGCTTGCCAGGCAAAAAAAGTCAGTGGGGAAGCCAGCAGAAAGTTGCATGTCAGGGTGGGCACAAATGGAAAAAGGAGGGATGCTTGAAGATTTCTTAGCGTGTGAGAGGCACCACATAGCTCAAAGAATACACAGGAAACAGCAGGTTGAATATGGTACATTTGGTGTGCGAGAGGTACTGTGAGGGTCAGGATAGGTGCATTGAGATGCTTGAGAATGCACATGGAATGTGTAGGGGGCAACTTGGGTCCAGAAGGATGCATGAGCCAACAGAGCACAGTGGTTAAAATGCAGTATTGCCGGCAGACTGCCCACAGCCTGGAGTTTGATTCTGAATTGGCTTAAGGTTGACTCAGCTTTCCATCCTTCCAAGGAGGGTAAAATGATGACCTAGATCCGTGATGGCAAACCTATGGCATGCGTGCCACAGGTGGTATGCCAAGCCCTTTCTACAGGTATGCCAGCCATCGCCCTAGCCCAGCTCCACTACGCATGCACATATGCCTCCTGCTGGCCAGCTGGTCTTCAGGTCTCTGCCGTGTGTGCGTGGGCAGTGGGGTGCATGTGGGGGATGCATGCGTGCATGAATGGGGGCGGGGCACATATGTGGGGGGTTCACATTGCATTTTGGGGCCTTGCGCAGCACCCCCGTGCCCAATTTTGGGTCTGGCAAGCTGCCTGCACCAACCTGGAAGCCAAATGTGGGCCAGGGGGGAACAGGGCACATGTGCAGAGCACATATGGGGGTTGCACATGTATGTGTGGAAGAGGGAGTCATGCATGCATTGAATTATGAGTGGGTGCACTAGCATGCGCACGCTTACGGCACGCAATGACAAAAAGGTTAGCCATCACTGCCCTAGATTGTTGTGGGGAAATAGGCTGGCTCTGTAAACTGCTTAAGGAGGGCTGTAAAAGCACTATGAGATGGTATATAAGTGCTGTGTGCCATGAAAGTGTGAGAGAGGTGCTGCAGGATTGAGACACGACAGGTGCTCGGGGATGCTTTGGGGAGAATTAGAGGTGCCATGACGATTAGGGACAATGCATAGGGGGTGGTGTGGGTCAGGAAGGGTGTGTTTGCAAGAGGTGTTGTATGAGTCAGGGAAGGCACATGATGTGTGTGGTGGGATGCATGGCGCTCCTTCCTCCTTTCTTGGTTCAAAAACAGTTGCCCTGTGACGCACCATTTTGTACAGTTAAAAGTTGCAGGAAAAAAGAGTTTTAATCGTATATGGATAACTCTATAAGAAGCTTATGATGTTTGTGATATTCAAGGCCCGATGTGCTGCTTAAATGATTATACCCAAATAAGTTTTGGGACCTTTTTAACTTAAGCAAATTGGACATAACCCAGGTAAAATGCTCTTGTGCTTCTGTTCTGCTTGAGGTGGAATTCCCTATAGCCAGAAAATGCTTCAATTTTACTTCAATATCTGGCTAGCAAGAGCCCCCTCTGGTGACAAGTTCAGTCCATGTCTGCTGGAAAGAGGCACAGGGAGACACAAAGGTTGTCATAATATTCACTGCAGAATAAGTAAATAGATTGGAAACACAAAGCTCCCCATGTCCCAGCCTCTTACAATGGTTATCATCTTGAATCCCCAGAGGAACACAAAATATGAATGTGTTCATACATTTGACAATGGGTCAAAATGGAAAGACTAAGAAGGCAATAAGAACTGGCGAAGAATGCAGTGATTTTTAAGGTACAACCTTCTACTGTTGACTCATTTTACATACCTGTTGATCATCCCTATTCATACACATACATATGCCATATATATGCATATGTATGTATGTGGGTATGTGTATGGATATGTATTCGTATCCGTATCCATACACACACACATACATATGCATGGAAATGGTAGGAAATGGTAGGAAATGGTACTAATTGCGTCGGTCAGGTTGATGATTTTAACGGGCTTATTTTTGGGGTAGGGCTTATATTATGAGCATCCTGAAAAATCATGCTAGCGTTTATTTTCCAGTTGGGTCTTATTTTCGGGGAAACAGGGTACTCATGTATATATGCACACACATACACACATATAGACATGTATATTAATCAGACCATTTAGAATACGTAGTGGAAAAAGAGTTTTGATAGTTAACAAGTTTGATACTGTATGGTACAAACTAGTACAGAATCCACTTCCGCCCCCTCCCAGAAGGTAACAAGGAAAACAAGTTATGGAAAGGATGTGTAGCATCCCAGGCAATATTGTGGAGCCTGGTCACGCAACATTTATATGCCATGTCCTGGACAGAAGGAAGTGAACTTCCAATAATCATTTCTGCTGTCCTCACCACTATTTGCACCGCCTTCCTAATAGCTCCAAGCCATACAGTAATACAATACAAGAGGATGCTTTCAGTTGTCCCTCTATAGAAAGTGGTAATGACAGGGGAAGGAAGATGTGCCTTTCTCATACAACACAGAAAATGCAGGCACTCCTGGGCCTCTTCACCAGTGTCTCACTATTGAGTGACCAAGATAAACTACTTGTCAGCTGCACACCCAGAAACCTGATACTACTAACCACCTCCACAGTTGAATTGTTAATACATGGGGGTTATGGCTGTGCCTGACTTTTCCAAAATTGACAAGGATCCTTTTGTTTTCCCTACATTTAAAACTAGGCTGTTTTTATTACATTACTTCATCAAACCCACTACTTCCTCCCAGTAATTGCCCTTATTATCATCCTAAATAAGGCCCACCACTGTTGTATCATCTACATGCTTCACAAGTAACGTATGTTCCTAGCTATTAGTTCCCAGATATGGTCTTTCTGCATAATTCCATTAAGTATTTAACTCTTCCATGGGTCATTGACTTACTGCAGCCATAACATAGCAAAGCTTAATTTGATATTGTCATCATTTTGTCCTGAGATATTCTAGGTCAGTGTTGGCAAACCTATTGAGCACTGAGTGCCGAAATGGGAGAGCGCCAGTGGTGGGTTACAGATGGTACGACCCGGCATGGGTGCACCGGAGCCTGCCTGGAGCACCGTGTACTGTTCCAGTACGGTGCTCTGGAGGGTCCACCCGCCCACCTGAGCTCCTTACCTGTCCTTTAAACCTTTGGCGCTTCCATGCACGCGCATGGCACGTACGGCACCTGTGTGATGCTCTGCTGAGCAGCTGAAGCATCACGGAGGCTTGCGGAGGCGTCGCAGGCATGTATGACGCATTTACGCATCTGAGTGTGCGCACACATTGTGTGTGTCCATGTGGATGACGTTGGGCCTGTTCTAACCATACCGGGATCTGGAACCCACCACTGGAGAGCGTGTGCACACATGCGTGCCAGAAACCAGAAAAGCAGCCGCCTGGTGCACACCAGGTAGGTGATCTCCTGGTTTCCAACATGTGCATGCACACCACACACCTGGTCTTCTGGTTCCTGGCACACAGGCATGCGTGAAGATCAGGTGGCCAGTGCAAATGCATGCACTGGAAACTGGAAGCGCAGCCACCCAGTGCGCATGCTGGGAAAACTGTCTTCCGGTTTCCGGTGCACACATTTGCACTTGCCACCTGGTCTTCTGCTTTCTGGCATGCATGTGGGTGTGGAGACCAGCTGGCCAGAGTGCGTGCACATGCTGGAAACTGGAAGTTCATCTTCCCGGCACATGCATGCGCTCCGGGTGGCTGCTCTTCCAATTCCTGGCGCTCCCATGCACATGTAAACCAGCTGGCCGACATGTCGGAAGTGTCATTTTTCGACCTGCCCAAATAATCCATTATACTTCAACAGTGCTTTAAAAAAAAAACGCATTGAAAATACATGATTATGTGCCATCAAATCAGCGTCAACTCTTAACAACCAAGTATAGGTAGCCCTCCTCTACTTATAACCGATCACTTAGCAGCCACTCAAAGCTCTGATTGACCTACTTTGGGGGTACTAATGGCCCAGATTCAACCAACATCAGATGGTGCCCGTCTAATTGTATGACCAGACTTCAGGCACTCACAACTGGGCTGCATTTATTTATTAGCAATTTTTGTCTCTTTATTACTTTATAAGTAATTGGAGGCATTAAGCATACATAATATTCCTTCCTTCCATTTTCCACACAACAACAACCCGGTGAGGTGGGTTGAGCTAAGATAAAGTGACTGGCCCAAAGTCAACCAGCTGCCTTTCACATGCCTAAGGCAGGACTAGAACTCACTGATTCCTGGTTTCTAGGCCAGCCCTTTAACTACTACAGCAAATGTCTATTTGCATGCCTTGCAATCACGTGACATTTTACAACAGCTTTTCCCCAAAACTGGCCTTTACTTCGGGTTTTCAGCAAAACCGCATCCATAGCAAACTATTGGTTTGTTTAACCATCGCTGCAAAACAGATTGTAAAATTGCAGCAGTCATGCAACCACCAAGCCATTTTATAAGCATCATGTATGCAATTGTGGCGGGCAGTCACCATTACAGTCATTTGCAAAAAAAAAAAGACCTACCTGTAGATAGATTTTCTCCAGGATCTGCCCACAGCCATCAGGTATTCCCATGCCACACCCAACATTACTGTAATTAAATCCATTCACCTTACTCTTGGTTGATCACATTAACTTCTATTACCACTTTACAAAGCCTTAGTAAGACCACATCTAGAATACTGCGCCCAGTTCTAGTCACTACAATATAAAAAAGATGTGGAGACTCTAGAAAGAGTGCAGGGAAGAGCAACAAAGATGATCAGAGGACTGGAGGCTAAAACATATAAAGAACGGTTGCAGGAATTGGGTATGTCTAGTCCAGCAATGGCGAACCTTTTTTGGCACGCATGCCACAAGTGGGGGGAGCACAGGGGGGTCGTTTGCGGGCGTGCCGCACCCATAATGCAACGCGCAACCCCCAAGTCCCCCCCCCATTTTTACATGCTTTTTTTGCCCTCCCCAGCCTCCGGGCGGTCCCTGAAGCCTTCAGAACGCTTAAAACGGCTCTCCGAGCAACCCAGAAGTCACTTCAGGTTTGCTCGAAGGGTGGTTTTAAGCGTTCCAAAGGCTTCAGGGAAGCCTCTGGATGGTCCCTGACGCCTTCAGAGGGCCTCCGGGGGGCGGGGGAGGCTCTTTTTGCCCTCCCCAGGCTCCCATAAAGCCTCTGGAGCCTGGGGAAGGTGAAAAATGGCTTTTAAAAAGGTGAACTCAGCTGACAGGGCAGCACCTCGTGTGCCCTGACAAATGGCTCCGCGTGCCACTTGTGGCATGCGTGCCATAGGTTCACCATCACTGGTCTAGTCTAATGAAAAGAAAGACTAGGGGGTGACATGATAGAAGTATTTCAACATTTGGGGAGGTCCTACAAAGGTGAGGGAGGGGGGTCAAACTATTTTCCAAAACACCAAGATGGGAAACAATGGATGGAAACTAACCAACGAGAGAAGTAACCTAGAAATAACGAGAAATTTCCTAACGGTGAGAACCGAATTAACTTGTGGAATAACTTGCCTCCAGTAAGTTGTGGGTGCTCCATCAGTGGAGGCTTTCAAAAAGAGACTGGGCAACCATCTGTCTGAAGTGTTATATGGAGGTTGGACTATAAGACCACCAAGGTCCCTTCCAACTGTATTATTCTATGTTCTATATCTCTGATGGCGAACCTATGGCACGTCTGCCACAGGAGGCACACATAGTCCTCTCTGCAGGCACGCAAGCTGTCACTCCAGCTCAGTTGCACCATGCATGCGTGCACGCCTTCCCCTAGCCAGCTGGTTTTTGCGTTTGGGCTGTGTATATGCGGAGGGCACGGTGCAGGCGGGAGGTGCATGTGTGGGGAGGGGAGTGGGGGTCGTGTGCGCATGCACAGGGGGCGGGAGGAGCAGGGGGGGCTGGCACGCCCCCGCTGCCCGTTTTTCATCCTAGGAGGCTGCAGGGAGGCCTACTAGGCCCAGAATGGGGCACGAGGGGCAGGTGTGGTGCTCCCCCCCCCATGGCCTGTTGTTGGTCCCAGAAGACTGCAGGGAGACTTACTAGGCCCAAAATGGGGCACGGGGCTGGGGGCATAGGGACTGCAGAGGTCACACATGCATGTGCAGGGGTGTAAGGCACATGGGGGTGGTGTATGCTCATTGCATTATAGATATGGGCGCGCATGTGCACCAGTGATGAGATTCAAATAATTTAACAACCGGTTCTCTGCCCTAATGACCAGTTGGGTAGGCGTGGCTCAGTGGTCATGTAACCGGGCGGGCATGGCCAACTCTACGCCACTCATGTCAATGGGCGCTTGGCCTTAGCTGTTACAATGTAATAAGGGTTAACCGGAGAGGCAGTTTCAATAAAGATGAGGCTAGAAACAACACCAGAGTGTTTCCTTCCTGCCTTCCATACAGGATTAGCCCTGTAAAGTGAAAAAAACAAAAGGAGATTTCTTCCAATAACCGGTTCTCTGAACTGCTCAGAAAGTTAACAACCGGTTGTCCTGAATAGGTGCGAACCGGCTGAATCCTACCACTGATCTATACGCATTGTCACACATGCACACACGTGCACGCACGCGCGCACACACACACACACACTTTTGGCACGCAACAACAATATGGTTAGCCATCACATGTCTTCTCCTTCCTTCCACTTTTGCTAACATTATAGAAAGCCAAGTCTTCACCCAAATATATCCAAGGTATGATAATTTTGAATGTGATCCTTTATGCCAAAGATGGGAAGCCTTGAGTTGACTTGTTCTACGCTTGTTTCTTGGCTAACTATGTAGCATTGGGAATTTTCTTCAACGGCATCAAAGCTCTTTTCATCCTCTTCAAAATCCAACTTCAACTTCCACAGAGCGTAACAGAGGAAACCATTGCTTGCACACTTCTTATCTTTATAGAAATATTACATTGACTTGAAAATCACAATTGAGCCCTCAAATTTCCATTGTTAAGGAATACAAACTGCTAAGTGAATCTTGCTCCATTTTATGACCTTTCTTGCCACAATTATTAGTGAGTCTGACTTCCCCATTGATCTGGCAAAAAGTGATCACTTGACCCCGGCGTCCTACAACCGTCATAAGTACATGCCAGTTGCCAAGCATCCAGGTTTAGATCACATGACCACAGGGATGCTGCAACACTTCTAAGTGTGAAAAATGATCATAAACCACTTTTTTTCAGTGCTGTTGTATCTTTGCATGGATTACTAAGTGTTGTAAGTCGAGGGCTACCTGTCCAGCACCTGAATATGTTTTCCGAAGTTTTCATGGATATTGAGTCACATATTTCTTCATTGTCTATTTTAAGGGTGGTTGCTGTACCTGCTGTATTAGTGTAGGCTCCATTACAGTGCAGGGTGTCAAACTCAATTTCATTGAGGGCCGCATCAGGATTGTATTTGACTTTGGAGGGCCGGGGGGGGCATGGATAGTGTTGGGCGTGGCCATGGTGGACATGGCCAGCTCGACATCACTCGTATCGGGGGCACCTGTGGTGGCCAAGAGACAGGATTTTCCTGAGACCCTCACTCACTCTCATAATTTCCTCCCTCCCTCCCTTCCCCCTTTTTCCTTCCCCCTTTATTCTCCTTTCCTCTTCCGTCCCCTCTTTCCTTATTTTTCCTTTCTTGCTCTCTTGCCATCTTCCCTTCTTTTCCTTTGTCTTTCTTCTTCCCCTTTCTCCTTTCCTGTTCCTTGCATGCTCCAATGCCAAAGGGAAAACATTTCTTCCTTTCGTTTTGCTTTGCTTTTAGTTTGTTTTGCTAGCACTATGCCAGCAAAAACGGAGCTCTGGGGGGAGAGGGAATGTGCATCCCCCACCCAAGCTCCTTTGCTGTTTCCAGGCTGGCCCCATGGGCCACGTCTAAGCACCCCATGGGCCAGATCCAGCCCACAGGCCTTGAGTTTGACACCCCTGGTCTAGTTAATCTTTGTCCCAGTTTTCTTGATGTGCTTTTTGACTTTCAACTGCTAGAGCTTCCAGATCATTTGCATTGAAAAGCAGATGCTTGCAATCTCCCCAGGCTTTAAACAAACAATGTTTGAGGCGAATAAACATGATTTCCCCAAATGTCATTCCTTGCATCCATCCACACAACTATTTCTATTGCAAATTTGGAATATTGTTCTCAAAAATGACAACCCCTGACAGCCCCGCTCTAACAGTCCTCCCCCACTTCCCCTACTCCGCCATAACTGAAGGCCCAAGAGGAAGCTCTCTTGGCACACAATGCCCAAAATTGGGGAAATGCGGGAAGCTTTGCACACAGCTCCTGCTTTCACATAGCTGAACCAGTCTGCCATTTCAGTCACCTGAGTTTCCCAAGAGCAGAATGCAAGATGCTCTCATAAATAAATAGATAGATAGCTACCTTATTTATAAGACTCTATCTTATTTTCTTTTGACCCCCCAAAATAAGCACATGGCCTTATTTTAGGGGAGGTCTTATTATTTTTGAGGCAGTGAGTGTGGTCAGTGAGTGTGGTCACCTCATGGCTGCTGCTGTGTTGCAATATTTTCGGGGAGGGCTTATTATCTGGGGCGGTCTTATTTTTGGGAAAACAGAGTAATAACCCTAACCAAGACAACTAGACACAAGAACAATTTTTCCCCGAATGCCATCACTCTGCTAAACAAATAATTCCCTCAACACTGTCAAACTATTCACTAAGGCTGCATTACTATTGCTATTAGTCCTCTCATCGTTCCTATCGCCCATCTCCTCCCACTTATGACTGCAGGACTGTGACTTTGTTGCTTGTATCCTTACGATTTATATTGATATGGATTGTTTCCTGATTGCTTATTTGTACCCTATGGCTATTATTAAGTGTTGCACCTTATGATTCTTGATGAATGTATCTTTGCCTTTTTATGTACACTGAGAGCCTATGCACCAAAGACAAATTCCTTGTCTGTCCAATCACACTCCCATTCCATTCTATTCCTATTCCAATTCCAGTTCCATTCTATTCTATCCTATCCTATTCCAATTCCTATTCCAATTCCTATTCCTATTCCTATTCCAATTCCTATTCCAATTCCTATTCCAATTCTATTCTATTCTATTCTATTCTGAAAACAATTTATACCCACCCTGTATAATTTATGGAAATTTTAATTGCAACAAGTAAGACCCAGGCTGAAATAAGGTGAAATAAGAGTCCCTTTGATATTTTTAGCCTTAAGAAAGATCAGTGGAAAGAGAGGTCTCAGGTCACCTTTGGCACATTGGCAGAAGCTGAACAGATCCTGGCTGCACCAGCAGCCAACTGTTGGCCTTTCTGTAGACGGAAGGTTTCCCCTATTAATTGCAAGGCTTTGCAGAAGTTATCTGAAGCTGGGTGGGGAAAGCAGCACTTATTCTTGAAATAAAAAGGGGAGGGGCTTTGCCTTGGAGACGCAGGTGAAAACTGGCAACAGCTGCTCTACCTGGTTCTCTTGCTTAATAATGCTGTCTCTCTGGTAGCCAACCTGACAATAAAGAGACGTTGGCACGGAACATCTGGAAAAGCCCCTCCATAAAAATATTTCATTTATTTTGAGATGGGTGGGGACTACTGGGAAAAGAGTTTTAATTGCTTAAATGAATGAACAACTTTCTGTTTATTCCCAAAATGAAATCTGAAAACTCTAGTAATGACAGCAGGGGTTTTTTTTTAACCTGACTGGCAAGTCCTAGGAATTTGAGAAAGATGTATATACAGGAAGTCCTTACCTTATGCCAATAAGAGAGTTGTCCATCATGGCCATGTGCCGCAAGGGTCATGTGACCTACCTGATTTTGAGTTGGTCATGTGACCTACCTGATTTTTATTATTATTATTTTTGCAGCCGTCATTAAGGCAACACAGTGGTTATAAGTAGGCAGTGCAGTCATTAAGCAGCTGGTGCAGTTGTTAAGTGAACCAATGGTTCGCTATAGAGTCAGTTTTGCAGGAAACCAGAAGTGCCAGGGTTTGGGTTTTTTTTGCAAATAGTTATAAAATGAAATACTGTGAATGTGTGATGTTACGAATGGCTGTAAATGCAATTATGTGACCAAGGGGGCTGAAGTTCCGAAGTCTGATCATGTGACTGCAAGAGGCCTGACTGTCAGAACTTAGAATCTGGATCGTAAGTAGCCGCAAGGTACGCATGTTGCGACATTGAATGATGTTCACAGCATCACTTAATTTGCCAAGAAATATATATCCGTGTAAGTCACTTGGAGCAACTGAGAGTGAGTTGGGCTGCCACATAAATTTTAACAAACAAGTAAACAAATATTGCCAGAGTATGTTCATAGACTGGAATAGACATGGTAACAGGTCAGCCAATGGAGACTGTTTGGAAACTGAAACATAGTAATTGTTTATATGAGCCATAGGTTTGGAGCCGTGGCTTAGACTTGCTGAACTGTATTAAAAAGTTGGTTTGGCCTCTGTAACTTTGCAACGTATGGACAATGTAAGCCTTTGTATCTCTCTACTCTGTAATAACTTACTTCTGGGTTCCTGATATTGTATGCTGAATTCTGCTGTATGGTATTGCATATAAAGTATATAAAGAAGTTTCTTATATATAGTTGAATCCTGCAGAAGTTCTTTTACTTGTGTGTGCTTTTGAATGTGCTGCTGCAAAGACGCTGAGCGTGTCGATCAGAAAGGTCGGCAGTTCGACGGTTCGAATCCTAGTATAAGTCTCCTGCGTGAGCAGGGGGGTTGGACTAGATGAACCCCCAAGGCCCCTTCCAACTCTGTTAACTGTTAAAAACTGTTAAACAAAACTCTGGCAAATATTTGTTTATTTCACGCCCTGGCAAAGAAAGAGCTCACTCAACAGCTTCATAGACATTCTGAATAGGAGAGCAAAGAGAGCATGGAAGCCTGTAGCATGCAACCCAACAGGAACAGAGGTTGGGTCTCTCCTCCCCAGCTGCCAGTGACTGGAATCAACCCTGGAGAAAGGAAACAAACTGGCACAATGTTGTGCTGCCTATCTCCAATCCTCTGAACTATCCCAGAAGGATACCCTGGTTGATGGTACCCAAGGCCACAAAGAGATCCACTAGGGCTGCGATGGTGAACTTATGGCATGCCTGCCCGAAGTGGCACGTGGAGCCATGTCACCTGGCACATGCGGCGGCGCCCATTCCTCTTCTGAGTTACTGGTGGGCATGGGCATGTGACAATCAGCTGCCCTTCGCACATGCAGCGGTGCCAGAAACCCGAAGAGCTGGTCTTCCATTTTCCGGTGTGAGCATGCACACATGCATGCCAGAACCCGGAAGACTTGCCAGAAGTTCATTTTCCAGCACACACAATGCCCCCTTGTGGCCGCGGCCTAGACAAGCGCGAAGTGCTCCCTTTCCGGCACTTGGTGCCGAAAAGGTTCGCATTCACTGCACTAGGGCAAGAATTGATACATAACAGGGGTGGGTTCTGGCAGGCACTACTGCTGGTTTGCTTGGGTGCGAGCAGTGCGCATGTGCATGTGCAGTGTGATTAAAATTGTTCTGCTCATGCGCAGAATCAAAAAACAAGATGGCGCTAACTTATGGTGCCACCAGGGGAACTGGTTCAGGGGTGTGGCAGGCCTGGGGACACTGCCGCTTCCAGTGATTCAGGCTGCCAAACCATTACCAGTTCAGCCGAACCGGTCCGAACTGGTAGGAACCCACCACTGATACAAAACCCCCATCCTGCCCTCTACATGGAAAAGCAGGACTGATACAACGGCCATCCCACACCCGGGCTGAATCCCATCTAAAAGGGACCCTGCAAACTGCCGTACCATCACTTTCCTTCCTCCCAAAATGAAAGATCCTTGAAAATTGTTCAGTATTGGTGGTGGTGGTGGGGAATTCATTAATGCAGGGATTCCCCAACCTCTGGTCAGTGAACCAGTACCACTCCGCAGCTGTTGGGAACCAGGCCACACAAGTGGTGGGCAGCCATGCAAAGCTCCTTTTGCACACGAAGCCATCCCCTCCCCCACCCTGCCACCACCACTGCAGGCTTGCCGAGCCAGGAAGATTGGGCACTGTTGCATTAATGTCCTCTTGGCAGGGGAGGGGGCAAACCATGACCTCTTTAAGAAGTAAAGCAATAGCCCCTCACTCAAAAAAGAAATGAAACACTGTCAAGACTCATTCACACAACTCCCCCTGGGCAAGGGTGGTATTCACTTACCTTCCCTACCTTCCCTACAAATGTCAGCTTGCGCATGCAAAGACTTCTGTGCATGTGCTTTTGGCGGAAAAAGGGGGCCTAAATGGGGTGCCCTACAGCCGGGGCCACTTGTGGTTTGGACGGTAGAATACCACCTCTGCCCCTGGGCCCCTTTACTAAGCCAGGAGGGGCATGGATCTAAAGAGCAGATGGCCCAGGTCACAATCCTGAGGACCCTGTCCATGTATTCATGTTTGATAACCCTTCCAAGATGACCAGGCAAAATTCTTCCCCAGACACCCTCTCTGGACCCATATCAAGGCCTGCAACCCACTGTGAATGAATCCAAGTGACATTTCCAACAGGTATGAACAAATTCCTCTGCATTCTCCCAGCAAGAGCTTCTCTGTCAGCTTCGCCCTCCTTACCCAAGAGCTTTTGTGTCACCTGGGCCGTGGGATGGCTATTTGCAGATGCGGAAGGGCTGAAGAAGTACTGATGCTTTGCCACCCTTGCCATCATGGGATAGGCCTTACTGGGACACTGACCTGTGTTTGGTCAAGTTCACCTTCCGTTGAGCACTATTGATGCTCCAGATGCCTCAGCTCGTGTGTCATCTCCTGAAACTCTTCCCTGAACCATGGGGTGTGATAGGATCCACAAGAGGAGAGAGGTAGCAAAGTGAGGTCCAGTCCAAAGCCTCAACTGACTCCTGTTGCAAGTAGTGGTCAAGGCTTCAGATGGACAGAAACAGCCCCAGGTCCTCTAAAAGCCAGTTGAGCCCATCAGCTACCAATGGGAAACTAATCTAATGTGTCTGGCCTCTCTGAAGTGACCATAGAAAGTTCCATGGTAATCTGGCTATGACAAGGGAGACACCAATAACCTCTCCAATTTCAGATCACATAGTCACTCCTCTGGCAGGAACACCAGATCCTGTGTGTGACCACTCTCCCATGTCAGACTTGGATTAGGTCCTTAGCTGTCATGGTTACCATGATCTCCTGAGCCATCTCAGACCTCACTGCTAGAGAAGGCAGATTAAATTAGGGATCTGCACACCAGAACAACAAGACACAAGGAGAGTTTCCCCTCCCCGAATGCTGTCACTCTGCTAAAGAACTAATTCCCACAACACTGTCAAAATATTTATTAAGACTGTATCACTATTCGTCTTCTCATCCTTCCTAGAACCAACCTCCTCCCACTTATGACTATAACCATGTTGCTTGTATCTTTATGATTTATATTGCTCTGTTTGTTTCCTAGTATGATTTGATTGCTTATTAGTAACCTATGACTATCACTAAGTGTTGTATCTTATGATTCTTGATGGATGTATTCTATTTTATCTTTCTTTATGTACACTGAGAGCACCAATTTCATTGTATTTAAGTACAATGACAATAAAGATTATACTTATCTGCACCAAAGACAAATTCCTTGTGTGTCCAATCACACTTGGCCAATAAAGAATTCTATTCTATTCTATTCTATTCTATTCTATTCTATTCTATTCTAATTCTATTCTAATTCTATTCCTATTCATACTTTACTCTACTCTACTCTACTCTACTCTACTCCACTCCACTCCACTCCACCCTCCACTCCATTCCATTCTATAGTTACCCAAGGTCATAAGTGCCACTTCCAATCCAGAAACGGAGTCAAGGAGCTCAGGCAGGGAAATTGGTATGCAGCATGGAGGCTAGTACAAAGGTAAGGATTCCAACTAATTTCTAGATCCCAGTCTAATGAACAGGGTCTCCCATCCAGGGTCCTGTGGTGGAAAACCCCTGAGAGCTGTAAGAGATCTTCAGATGACTGCTACATCTCCACCTTTAACCCATAGTCTCGGCTGATGCCGCAATGAAAATCCAGCTGGGCATATTTTCTAAAAGGCTACTCCCACTTCCAGACCCACCCAACCCTCCTTCACATATTCTAGGTCAGCCCACTCATCAATGATTAAGATGGTGGAGAGAGAAGGAGGGAGCCACAGTCAGGTTGTCCTAGTAATTATTTGTTTACCATGGTGAGGATACTGGGGTCAGTTCAGGCTGGAAAGTGGATGAATGGGTCCCATTGGAGCAGAGATGATTGTGTTTGTCATTTGCTGCTTTGTGGTCTTTTTACAGCATTGGATGTTTTGCTGCTTTGTCACTTTTTTCAGTGCTATTGTAACTTTGTCACTAAACGAATGATTGTGAGTCGTGGACTACCTGTATTAAAGAACATGATGTATGCAATGATACCACAATAGCACACACAAACTCAAAGCTGTTTTCTATGTCCATATAATATTTTGTTCCATAAACAGATCAAAAGGATGAAGTTTGCCTGATATGCCACAAACAAACAAATCAAGGCATCAGCTACTTTTCTGGTTTCAGACTTTCAAAGAATGCCAGAATAACAAAACACCTCCAACAATTTGACTGAGACCCTAGGTTAGAGCAATGAAATTAGGAATTGGTTCCTTGCATTTTCTTTTGTTTCTTGGGCTTGGTGTCCATACTATCACTGAAACTTTCTACTTTATTTATTCAGGGACATTCCCACGGCTGTCTGCACTGAGAACCCTGAATTTCCTTCTAATTAATGATGAAAATATAAAATACAAATAAAAATGAAAATAGTGAGAAAATGCAGAAGGAAAAAGAGAAAAGAAAGTGGCATAGAGCAGGGGTCACCAACCTTTCGGTCCTCAGGGACCACTCAATTCATAATTTTAAATCCTGCAGACCACTAATACGATGTTTTTAAAAAAGATAAATAGCATTTAGTGCAATATAAAAATGCAAATAATTTTCCTGCGGACCACCAACATTTTCTCATGGCCCATCTGTGGTCTATGGACAACCAGTTGGTGACCACTGGCATAGAAGAAAAAAGAGAAAGGAAGGAAGGAAGGAAGGAAGGAAGGAAGGAAGGAAGGAAGGAAGGAAGGAAGGAAGGAAGAAAGAAAGAAAGAAAGAAAGAAAGAAAGAAAGAAAGAAGAAGCATTAGCATTCAACTCTTTTTTAAGGCAGCAAAACAACATAATAACAGCCTCAACTTTTTTACTTTTACATACTTAATGTATACTGTAGTACTATCCTATTTCTATAACATCCCATTTATTTAATCCTGATTTTCTTCTCCTGGGAATGCCCTTGCATTAACCCAACCCATGAAAATGTTTTGGAGTAATGTGACCAAAATAAATGAGTACCTCTAGCCTACTCTGGTATGTACCCTCTGGCATGTAACTGGTATAGCTTTCAGTGCCAAGGGTGGGAAGGTGGGGGGAGACCTTTTTAAAAAGAAGGAAAACAAGCGGGGGTGGGGGGAAGTAGGAAAAAATTCAACCCCTCTCCTATGGAAGTCTCCTGTGTACCCTCTTTAGAAAAAAAACTAAATTAGGCAATCTGCTAACAATACATGGCTTCACATTTCAGTGCCTAATTAATCAGCATTGTGAGCCATGCATAATGATGGGAGGGTGGGACGTCCCATCTCTAATTAATCAGCTCCAACAGCTCATTTTTTCCCCTTTCCTGACTACCACTTTTCTGTGTTAGAATTACGGTATTCCTTAAAATTTACAACGGAGTGGTTGCAAAATTATTGGAGGTGGGGGCATGAAAGAGGAACGTTATTGAAGTCCCTCATTTGAACATGCTGTCAAGAATGTGCTTTTGACAAAATTATTTTTTATGGCATTTATTTATTCACTCCCACTCCCATTAAGTACTGCATCGGTACCTCAGTTCACCATAAACTCTGGCACATGACTTGGGCTTAACATATTGTGTGAACCACTGGTGAAATCCAGCAGGTTATGGAGAACCGGTAGCAGAAAATTTGAGTAATTCGGAGAACTGGCACCTCTGGCTGGCCCCACAGTGGAGTGGGAATGGAGATTTTGCAATATCCTTCCCATGCCACGTCCCCCAAGCCACGCCCACCAAGCTGTACCATGCCCACCAAGCCACACCCATAGAACTGGTAGTAAAAAAAATTGAATTTCATCACTGGTGTGAACACAACACAAACCTTGAACGAACAGGGCATCATGCAACCTGATTGCAAACCAAGTAGGTATTCATAAATAATTTATTAAACTATTTATTTAATTTATGAGTGTTATCCGGGTGTTTTGAATATGCTGTTACAAAGCAGCCAAGAGGCACTTGGGTGAGATGGACGGTGCAGAAAGTTATAAAATAACACACACACACACACACACACACACACACACGCAAAATTTTATTCCATGCAATGTTGGTTGCCTCACTTTTTATGGGCGTCATCTCACACGGGACGATTGCAGATTATGAATAGATAAATGGCTGACCCCCCCCCCCCTCTAAGCATCTCGTGCAATTTCTGGGTTCAATCGGTTCCGAACGAAAGACGCAGGAATACCGCTAGTCTCCCCGCAAAGAGCAAGAAAGCTGCTCTTTGGCGCCCCTGCTGGAAATGGAACGGTAGAGCCCCGAGGGCTTTTTGCCAGAGCCGGTCCCGGTCTGTTCCATTTGCCTTAGGAATGAATTCGATTCGGCCGAACCAGAAAGCGCGCAGATTCGTTCAGTTTTTTTTTAAAAAATCCTGGGGATCGAAACGACGAATGAAACAGCAACGAGTATTGGGAAGGAATAAGTCGGGAAGGAAGGTGCAAATGTTAATGTAATAAACTCAAATCTGGGTTGAACTATACGAGAGCAATTAACTGACTTTTCTGCTAGCTGATTTAATTATTATTCTTCCCAGGGAAATAGGGAGGAAAAAACAACAACATTGCATTTCGTCAGCTGGGTGGGGGCTCCTGATATGGCGTTGTTGCTTTCTTCTCTAGAACACCACAAATAGTATGCCAAAGCTTCGGGACATTTTGAGTTCGCCACTCCGTTTCCTGCCTAGGAATTTTTGGATTGTGTTTTCACCTCCCCTCACAATGAACTAAATGTGATCCTGCTTAGCTTTCTGAAATCCGGACATATTATGTCTTTGTCCCCCTGGCTTCAGTGGATTGTGTAACATTTTTAAAATTTGTGTATTCACATCTTTATTCATTTTTAATAGGCATCTCAAGGCAGCGAACATACCTACTAATACTCCTTCCTCCTCCTCCTCCTATTTTCCCCATGTCAACGATCCTTTGAGGTGGGTTGGACTAAAAGAGAGGAACCGGCCCAGTCACTCAGCCGGCTTCCACAGCTAGAGCTGGACTAGAACTCACCATGTCCTGGCGATTGGCCCAAAGCCACTCAGTTGGCTTCCATGGCTACATTGGGACTAGAACTCATATCTCCGGGTGATTGGGCCAAAGTCACCCAACCGGCTCTCATGCCTATGACTGGATTTGAACAGCCTCCTGGCTTCTAGCCTGATGCCTCAACCACTAGTGCAGGGGTGTTCAAACTTGAGAACTTTAAGACGTGTGGACTTCATCTCCCACCCTTCTGGGGAATTCTGGGAGTTGAAGTCCACAAGTCTTAAAAGTTCGCATGTTTGGACACCCCTGCACTAGACTACTTTTTCCATCCGTGCCCATCAGGAGTGGGCTCCTGCCAGTTCTAACCTCTTCCATAGAAGAGGTTCCACAAATCTACGGAGCTGTTTAGAACCAGTTCCAGCTCCCCACCCCCACCTGTCCGCACCATGCTTGCCCTGCCCACCGCTCTCTGATTGGCTGGCTCACCAATCACCCGCCCACCTCTAAGAGTCCTATCTAAACCTTACAGTCTTAAAGCTGTCAAGTTTGAACAGCCCTGGGGTTTTTTCCTAAAGGGTTAGGGGTGCAAAGGTCTTGTAACATGACAGCTTTAAGACTTGCATGCTTCAGTGCCAGAGTTCCTGAGCCAACATGACTGGAGGAGGAATTCTGGGAGTTGAAGTCCACAAGTCTTAAAGCTGTCAAGTTTGAACACCCCTGGTTTTTTTTTAAAGAAGTAGGGGTGCAAAGGTCTTGTAACTTGACAGTTTTAAGACTTGCATGCTTCAAATGCCAGAGTTCCTGAGCCAACATTTTTGTTGCTAAGCAAGAGCGTTGTTAAGTGAGTTTCACCACATTTTACAACTTGGCCATGCCCACCCAGTCACATGACTGCCAAGCCACTCCCACTCAGTCACATGGCTGGCAAGCCACTCCCACAAAGCAGGCCACACCTACAGAAGAGGTTGTAAAAAAATTTGAAACCCACCACTGATGCCCACCTACTTGAAATGGAAGGAGGGGCGCGGGAGGAGAGTCACATGGTCACTTCGAAGTCCAGGATGGGAGGCCAGGACAGAGTGCCTTTATTAGTGAGTTGTCGCCCAGCACTGGTGGGCCAAGCCATTGCTTTGTTGGCTGAGCTCTTGCTAAACAAATATATTACTATTACTATCACTATAATAGGGCTGTGAGACCACCAGGCTGCAGTCCGACACATACCTGGGAACAAGTAGCTAAGAGTCCGCAGAGGGCAGCGAGACTCATTATAAGGGGCCAAAAGCAACTTTTTAGCTATGTGGACTTCAACTCCCAGAAATCCCTCGGCTAGTAGGCTGGGATTATGGGAATTGAAGTCCATATACCTTAAAGTTGCCAAGGTTGGAAGAAACTGCCCTATAAGTCAGATTTTTCTCTCTCGGGCGGAAAATAAAATAAAAAATCAAAATAAGTTAGAGTATGACCGCGTGTGCGTGTGTAGTATTTTCAAAGCCACCGTTTCTCAAAGCGCTGCCTTTCCTCCGGTGAACCGAATTACAAATATTTGGCTTGTTTCCTCCCGCCCGTAAATCGGGCAGGCGGAAAAGCGCGCAACCGGACTCAACTGGCCGTACTTCTGAGCAACTCGAGGCAAAAAACAAGAACGCATCAAGACCAATTGGTACCCAAACCGACTGATTCTACTCGGTTCCCCTTCGATGCATCCGCTGCCGCCTCTCCTTGGTTCCTTCTCCAAGCCTTGGAGTGTGCCCAAAAGCTGTGACTTTAGACAAAATTGATCACGTCCTCATTCAACGACCAAAACGCTCCTTCTCTTCTTACTGAGCTGTTTAACTTTATTTCCCATTTTTCCTGGCTCTTGGATAGGGGAAGGTGCCTTTGCTTGAAGGCGTTTCCTGTGTCTGCAAGCTTGAATTTCGCCCCCCTCCCACTCCCCAGAAGTCTTGCCTTAGAAGCTGCGCAGAATCCCCGCCTGCCTCATTCACACGTGCCGAAGTACGAGGTATTCAGTAGATCAATTTCGTTGTATTTAAGTACAATGAAAGCATTATACTTATCACCTATGCTCTACATTCATCAAAGGCGAAATGGCTCGAAGCGCCTCACTTGGCGCAGACAGAATCAATCGTCGCAAGCCCACGGGCAGACCGGTTAGAAAACCAAGGGACGCAGCGGCCTACAAGTAGCTTGACTCAATAAGCGCTTAAACTTAGAAACGAGAGGTCACAGATAGGGCGGGGCTGCTACTGCTC
This sequence comes from Natrix natrix natrix, assembly GCA_029891615.1. NCBI lineage: Eukaryota > Metazoa > Chordata > Lepidosauria > Squamata > Natricidae > Natrix > Natrix natrix. Next base: position 72,002 of record JAKRSK010007245.1, read on the forward strand.
TGGGCCTGGACCCGTGGCGCTTCTGGGGGACTCCGAAGGGAGACCCAGCTCCCAGCCCGGCGAATTCGACTGCTCACCGGATGGAAAAAGCAGCGCCATGTGAACGTGTGCGCGCCTTCAATGGTTTTTTTTTTAAAAAAAAAAATTCCTGGCGACCACCTAGACTCCTTGCAGTTTTCTTGCAAGATCTCAGAACTGGTACGCCCTAGCTTTCTCCCTACGTCTGGGAGTGTGTGACTGGTTCAAGATCACGCAGTTGGTTTAATGCCCAAGGAAGGACCAGAACTCACATTCTCCAGTCTGGTGCCTTAAGTTCAACGCCAAAGTGGGTTCCCCAGCAGGATCTAATTTTAGAAAACATGGCCTGGGGAGAAGCCCACCGCCAGCCCTGGTTTCTCACTTCAGCAAGCGCGTCCGCCGTCGGATATGGCTTTCACTGGGCGGACGCTTGCTTCTCCTCCACAGCTTGGGAGCTGAATGGGGTCACGAGTGACTTTCTACCGCAGTTAATCGGCGGAATGTTCCTTCCCCAGTTTTCGGGGAACTGAAGCCAAGGGGCGTTGGTTTTCGGATGCGGGGGGAAAGCACCGCAAGGTCTGGAGCCAGACGAGACGCACAGCGGTTCTCTAGCGACACCCGCTCACTGCCCCCCTCCGTCGGGAGCTCCTTTAAAGAGCAGGAAACTCTCCGTCTTGGATCCGCGTCGGAACCAGCCGAATCCAAACGAGCAAAGGGGAAATCCCTTCAGCTGGAATGCGGGACCTGGAAGAACAGGGTTCAAAGAGAGTATTTTGAGGGCGGGGTGAAGGACTTCCGGCGTTGACATCAGTCGGCGGACTGAGTTTAAAGATAAAGGTTCCCTTCGCACATATGTGCTAATCGTTCCCGACTCTAGGGGGCGGTGCTCATCCTTGTTTCAAAGCCGAAGAGCACTGTCCAAGCACTGTCCAAGAAGTCTCCGTGGTCATGTGGATGGCATGACTAAACGCCAAAGGCGCATGGAATGCTGTCACCTTCCCACCAAAAGTAGTTCCTATTTTTCTACTTGCATTTTTTACGTGCTTTCGACCTGCTAGGTTGGCAGAAGCTGGGACAAGTCACGGGCGGCGCTAGGGATTCGAACTGCCGAACTTTCTGACCGACCAGCTCAGCGTCTTAGCCACTGAGTCACCGCGTCCCTGGAGACTAAGTTTAGGCACACCTAAATTCTTGCTCGCCTTTCTTTACAGCCGGGCTTAAACCAGCGGCCGATCCAAACAGCTGCTTGTCCTAAAGTTACTACTGGATTGGAGCGAGCAAATATTTGGAACTAGCCGCCGGGCTGGCAACCAATCACCGCTTGGGGTTTTATTTTTCTCGTAAAGGTGCACTTGGTCGTAAGGTTTCAAAAAGCAACAAAACAAGTGGAAAAATAACGACCAGACCCTAAAAACGAAGCCGCTTTCTTTCCTTTCGCCTTCAACCAACCAACCAACCCCATGTGAAAACATACGAAGAGGGGCAGAATAATAATTTTAAAAGCCGCCCCCGGCAAACGCAATTGATCCAGCCACATAGGATATTTGCAAAGCCGAAAATACCACGCTAGACTTCTGAAGGTGGTTTTTTAAAAAATATATATATATTAAAATGGAAACAAGACAGCGGCGAATCCAACGCTTTTCTACGCTTTTTAAAAGATTTTACAGAATATTTTTTTCTCTGATGTTGTACATTTCTAGGGAAGGGTGGGGTGTGGGGAGAACAGCTCTGGGAAGATTTTTCTCCCCCCCCCCTTGTGGAGATTGGCAGACCGGCGCTTACAAGCTGGAGTCAGGGATGGAGGGCAGGAAAAAAAGCGAGAAAATCCCGAACGTTGGCCAGGTGGGCGAGCGGGACAAGCAACGCAATCCTGACTTCAAAGAGGCTAGTACGACTCGCCTCCCTCAACAGCTCTAATATCTCATAAGCGGAAAGGAAAAGTACCCACGGCAGGGCAAAATAAATAAATAAAAAAATAAGGGTTGGCCAGCGGGAGAAAAGAGGGTATACCAGCTTCTGGGCTCTCCAGCATTCTTCATTAGAGAAAAAGAGGGAAAACGAGCTGGTTCTTCTCACCAGTTTTTTTTCCACGAAGAATGCTTCGTGAGAAAATTTCGGAAATTATTCTCAGGGATTATCCCTAGTTTTAAAATGGGGCGTGGCTGGAAGCAGGCAGCTCTTCCCACGAAAAATGGGACTCCCGTTTAAGGTTTTGCACTTGCTTTTAAAACAAGCGCGTGTCTAAATCAGAATTAGCGACTGAAAAGGTCAGCCATCGGAGAGAGTGGAGTGGGGTTGGGCTTAGGGTGGCCCCTCTTCCCCCCCCTCCTCGGCCTCCCTCTATAGCTGCTGCGAGGCTCCCACGGGCGAGTTCTAGTGTGGGTAAACGAGCAGCGGTCATCCAGTCCTTCTCATGGGTTAATCGTCCGCAGATCTGCTTCTCGTTTTCATTTGCTTTGAGTGCAACCCACTAAAGAGCGCCTTCAGAAAGGAAATGCTATTTAGGCAGGAGCAACAGGCATAAGAGTCCTCCTAGAACTTTTAATTAGATTTTGTGAGGCGCTTAAACACTTTCACTACTGCTTTTTAAAAAAAATTTGGTCGCGGAAGGAACTGCTCTACAAAGTGAGCTGTCCAGTCAGACTCTCCTGGTGTGAATGGCACCTCTCTAAAAAGTCCCTACCCTCCCAGCCTTTCCTTAAAATTTAGCCAAGATCTCACACTACCATAAACAGATTTTACAGATATCTATCTCCCCCCCCTCCCCAAGCGCAGTCTCGTTCTTTCCACGTGTTGAAGCATCACCAAAATCTAATTAAACACTTCTACCAGAAGGGGCACGTTTTCTTAATTTTTACACTTTCTCACTCAGCTGTTCTCCTCCCCTCCAACTCCGAAGCAGATTCATTTCCATTTCCCCCCCTTTCCACCCGCCTCCACCCCTTCCCCACCTTCATCTCCCTTCCCTTACACTAGATGAGAGATTTCTTCTGGCTGCCAAGATTTTGAACGCGACTGTCAGGATGCGCAGCCAATGTTGTTTTAACAGACAGAAGGTAATAACAAAACGATTTATGCAAGCCCATTAAAAGAGCCGCAGGAGGAACCTTGCCCTAGCAGTTAAAATTTGTGAGCCAGAAAATTAAAAACAAATATTTAACTCCGCAATTTTGAATTCCGGCTGAAACTGCTGCTCAACTTTTACGGTGCACATTCAGTGGGTTACCACTGAATACTACCAGGCCGACGGAGACTTCCCCAAAGAGTCACATACAGAGAGGGAGTCGCGCGAAAGGGACTCACCCTTCCCTCCACGACATCCAACAAATGTCGTGCGTGTCCCTCCATAGCAAGGGAAATTTCAACCAAGCAAAAATCTGCATTTTAAAGCGGACCATTAAAAAAGCACATTGTAAGGTTGATTCCAACCCCAAAGACAAATTCCTTGTGTGTCCAATCACACTTGGCCAATAAAGAATTCTATTCTATTCTATTCTATTCTATTCTATTCTATTCTATTCCATTCCATTCCATTCCATTCCATTCCACGCTATTCCTGTCTTCGCACCAGTTCTTGTCCGGGCTGATCAGCCCTTCTTCCTGCTCACAGCAATCCCAGAAAAAGCCTCAGTTACCATTCCATCCTAAACCTTTTATTTTGTTCAGAATCCTTGTCTAAAGAACTCCCACCCTGCTTGTTTAATTTTTTTTTTAATGGCGCCAATCCGGAAGGTGCCTTTTCTAGGGAGTCTGTTCTCCTCCGTTTTAAACCGAAACTTTTACGGTTTTGGACCTCTAGGACAAGATTTCTGGATTTAAAAAAAACGTATTATTCTTTATTTTGATTGAGCTCCTGATTCACTTGAATTAACCTTTGTCTTTCTGTGGAATTGGCCGGGATTAAAAAGGCTTAAATCCTAATTTAGCCAATTAACCCACCAGCCTGATCATAGACCCATGTTAAACCTTTTGGCAAAATTCTAGGACGAAGGCAAAACTAAAGAGCAGCACCATGTTCTATTCATTTTAAGGGGAAGTTTACAGTCACCCATAGGAAGTTTAGACGAGCGCTTTAAATTCTACCGCCCTCTCTATCCTAACGCGGAGCCCTGCTGCTACCGCGGCTTTCAGCGCCCATCAACATCAGCGAACATGGCTAACGTCCGAGTCTCCTAGGGCATTATGGGAGTTGAAGTCCAGCTGAGCCGGAGGCCTCTGGCTGGAGACATCTCTGCTTCCAATAAAAGCCAAAATAAGTTCAGCGCTCCAGCCATCTGAGAACCAGGTTGTAAGCAAAGTGCTTGACCTGGGTTACAACCGGCAGCTCAGTCCTGCCATTGTTACGGATCCGTTTTTCCTAGTTTATTAGCATTTTCTTTGCTGGAGGGGTCAATCCAATCAGGAAAGGTAACCATGAAAGCTGACTATATTTTCTGCCCTGAAACAAAACTACAGTTGTTTTATTCAGATGAGACAATCATAGCAGAACCGACTTAGACAAATTAGTAACGGCGGAAGCGGACTTTCTCTCCCCACCCCTCCATCCTCAATACCACCCACTCCCTCCGCCCATTAAAAGGAAGTGAGTTTCTTCCCCTTAATTTCTCCGTTGGGAGTATTTGGACGGCCCGTGCGGTTCTGAGCAAAAAATGCGGGATTCACGGCGGATCCCAGAGAGGAATCCCTCCGGACTGGGAGGAGGCAATCCGAGCGGATTTTCGCCCGCCCCTCTTCAGAAGCGGATGGTTGGGTGTGTCGGGGAAACACCTTTCAGGCGTGGAAAAGTGTTGGGGAACTGCTAGAGTGGGGGGGGGGGAGAAGGCGGCCAGGAAAAAGAACGCCTGTAAAGGGCTTCTAGATAGAGCCTCGGGGACAAGGACGGAAAAACGCCCTGCCTAAGATCTGGTCACCCAACGGGGATCGTCACTGTAAGTCATCCCGAGTCTTCGCAGCGGCCACACCCCGCGTGCGGGTCCAGTGGATCCGAGCCTTTCCTCTCATGCCAGCTACTGGGGCGGAGGGAAGTGAGTGGACATAGTTGTTAGTACTCAAGAAGAAACCACAGGCAGAGATGCGCCAGGCGGGAAGGAGAGCAGCCGCCCTCTGCAAGGCCCACGAGGGAAGAGCAGGGAAGCTGCTTTCCCCCCCGCAAAGTCACCAGATCCACGCAGGAGCGGGAAGGGTTAAAAAAAAGGAGGCGGGCAGCAAGCATAGGAAGCGAGCCAGGATCCGCGGGCAGGAACAGCAGGGCGCGACGCCGTTTGCAGCGCGCGGAGGAGCGAGGTCCGTGGAGTTCGAGGCAACGCCAAGATCGGGGTTTTTGCCTTCCCCTTCCCCTTTTCTCTGTTTGTGTCCTTCAAGGACATCCTGCCAAATTGACCTATACTTTGCGCCGATTACGGAGAAAAAAACTTAATTTAACTTTATTAGGGGTTGCTCATTCCTTCGCTTCTCGGAGTCTGCAGTTTCCTTGGCAAGGTTTTTCAGAAGTGCCATTGCCTCCTTCCAAGGGCTGAGAGAAAGTGACTGGCCCAAGGCCACCCAGTTGGTTTTATTACACCTAAGGCAGGTCTCTCATCTTCTAGCCTGATGCTTTTAACTACCACGCCCAACTGGCTCTCTAATAGGTGTTCAAGTAAACCTTTTCCTAGAAGATCAATTCTTTTTGTAAGAATGGATTGATACTGTTTTTAAAACACAGGCAATTAGACGCTTAAAAGATTCCTGGTGCACAATAGAAGAAATCCACTTAGCTATCCAACAAAAGCCTTGGCAAACAAACCATCTTCTGAAAAGCATATAATGGGCCCTTTTAAATTACTGTTTCTTATAATCCACTAAAGTTTAACATTTTCATTGCCCCGAAGAAGATTCCAGTGCTCTCCAGTCTCAGAAGGGTACATGGGTGCAACCTTATTTCTTTAGTCCCATGTTTAGTTACACGGTTTTAAAGGACAGGAAAACACCTATATGATTTCATCCACTCCTGGATGAACCCCAGGCCTCTAAGTAATTGGAGAAGAGGCTGCTAAGTAACTCCCACCCCACCCACCCCGATTTATAGGCTAGAATTAGAAATCATGGGGTCCTTGGTGCTGTCTGAGCTTTCTTGCAGACATTTCATTATCCTAACTAGGTAACATTGTCAGTGCTGATAAGGAGTGCTGTTTGCTGTTAGTTTATATTCTATGTGGGTGGGAGTGATGTTAGAGACTAGGCTGCGCTCTTTACTGATGGCTCTTTGGCGGTTTCTCGATTGTTGGTCTGAAGTTAGCCTTGGAGTTAGATCTATTCTGATCTGAGTGCTGATTACTGCTGGAGAGATGCTGGAATCTTTTTCTCTTTGGGGCTGGTTGATTGTCTCTTTTGCACAGTCTGTAGATGTTGTTCATGTTTATGTGTCTATTGAGGGCTGATTTGTCATTTGCTAATTAGAATTCAAAAAGTTTAACCCCTGACAATTTCTATATTCCTGGAATTTTAAAAAAAAAATCTTGTCAAAAGTCCAACTGAATTTCAGACATATACAGAATCTGCATCCTTATCCCAGGTATATACAGGACTGCCTTTTTAAAGGAAACGTACCTTTGGAACAAGCTGCACTTATTACCTTATAAATGAATATGTTCACAATTAGCTCTCAAAACGTTTATTTGGATAAATCGAACCTCAACACATTTCTGATTTTTAGCCTCATCTGGAAAGAATGCCTACAATTTAATATCATTTTTGAAACGTCTAAATTGTAATTCAGAAGGACACCGTTTCCATCTTAAATTGGGCAGCTAAGAAAGGCCACTCTTTTGCCTTGGCCTCTCGCTTCCCTCACCCCCCACCCCACCCCCTCTTCATTCCCGAATCTCCCTAAAGCGGTTTAGCTTCTTTCTGGGCCGCCGGAAGTTCAAATGCAAGCAGCCCAAACCACGCTAAAGCGGGGGTTTCTTCTTCCTTTTCACCAGTATAATTTGTAGATTTCTGGAACTCCCCACAATTATGGCGAGCGTAACCCTGAGGGCCTCCTCCTGCCCTTACACCAGCCGACCGCCAGGGGGCGAGGAGACATAAATTTAAGCTCGGGGAAAAAAAAACCCCAACCAGAATTAAAAATCTAGGATTTATTTTTAAAAAAAAGGTTATTTGCAACGGGCGGCTTTCCCGTTATGAAACCGTTCGCTCACTCTCGTTCCCTCTCTTTGGTCCTTAAATACGTCTGGCCGAAAGCTTTTCGTGACTGCAGGAAACACTCTCCTGGGATGCCCCCCCCCCCCCCGATTCGAGCGGGAGAATCCACGATTCAAGCCACTAATTTATCGCAGGCTTAAAAGCATTGTTCTCTGCCGCCGGAGAGGAAAGCGCTTTCTGGCTCCTTCGGAGCCTTCTTACCTTGTCGGAACGGTCACCCCGGGAATTCCTGCATTCTTTCGGCAAGGGAGCGAGCCCCAGGCTCTCCTTCCTTTCGCCTTCCGCGCCAGTCGCCGCGGATGGCCCAAGCCGGGGGTGGGGTGGGGGGTGTCTCCTGTGTCAGGCCGCGCGAGCTCCGGAATCTTCCGAATTAGCGGAGCCTGCGAGGCCAGACCGAAACCAAAGACAACACACACACACACACACACCAAACACACACAGAGACGAGGAAACTCCGCCGCAGACAAAACACCTCTCCCACGCGCGCCCCTTATCCTGTCTGCGGCTTCTCTCCCCCCCCACCCCTCTAGTTGGGCTCTGGTCGGTTGCAGAAGGCAAAGCGGGATCTGTCCGTCGCTCCGACTGGCGGGCGAAAGAACAGTCTTCCTGGCGGCGCTTAGCTGCTTAAATGAATCATTGGGAAGAGGCTGCTGCACGGCTATCTCTCTTCCCCCGCCACCTTTCACGCCCCCCGACTTCCTTGCCAACTGGAGCATTACAGCCCTGCTGCTTTGGCAGACAATGCAGCCCAGTCTGGGTGAAATTCGCCTCCTTCTGCTCTGAGGAGGACTCCGACGCCGCTGAGTTTGCGGGTCTTCCCCCCATTTCCCCCCCCCCCAAGGAAAAGCAACTGATGCGCGTCCCCCGAGCGTTCCGCCTGCCCTGAAAAGGAGCCGGGATTCGGCGCTGGACTACGCTGAGAGGGTGGCTGGATTCCGGATAAATAATAAAAGCCACCGAGCCTTCGGGGGGGCCCTCTTTGCGCACAGGCATTTTTTTTCTTTTGCAAAACCCGACAGTCTCTTCTGCAAATGTGGAAAAGTGGGGAACAGCCCGGGGATCGGGAAGCAGCTACGAAACGTAAAACTATCCAAATGGTTCCGAAAAGCTGAGCTCGGCCTTTATAAGCCCTGGAGAAAAGACGGAGCTTTTTAAAAGAAAGGATCCGTCGAACCACGGCGGAACAAAAGGCTATTCCCGCGCCGCGGGCATTAAGCAGAAATAAAGTGGGGTGGGATGGAAAGACCCCGAAAGCATTCATTCGAGGAACTCCCGTGGGAAGGGAGGTGCTCGCTCGCCCCAAAGGAGCCCAAACACCCAGCCCGCGAATAGGGCCGCAGAGTTTTGCCCCCCACCCCCATCTACATTTGAGGCTGCGGATGGGAGAAATGGGGTCTCGGATCCCGACCCCATCGCTCAGCTGCTCTTCGGAGGCGGTGGGACCTGCCGGCTCCCCCGCCTCATCTCCTTGGGTGAGATGGAAAAGGGGGCGCCTGCCTGCCCGCTAGAGCGCTTCACCGCTTCACTTAGTTCACCCGTTTCAAACGTACAATAAACCACCCCGAGAACGGGGCTTGTTGGGAGTCAGTTCACCAGTCAATGGGCTCCCAGGGCCCTGATTTGCTCCTCTGCCGGTCGGAGGGCTTTTCCTTCGGGATTCCGCCCAGTTGCAAGCCTTGTTCGCCGGGTGAAGTTCGACCGACGCGCGGGCAATGGCTGCTATATGGTACCTCCTAATCCATCCGCTCCAATTTGTCTCAAATTGAGTCCGATGAATATGGACAGCCAGATAACGGAATGCGCTTATGAGACGCTTACATCAAAAAAGTCATGCTTACAATAAAGGCAGGGACTTATAGGATAGCCGTGTCTGCAACCAGCCTCTAAACGTAGATTGAGTAAATTACTCAGAAGCTCCCCAGGACATTCATGGCTCTCCACTTATATATGCAAACTTCTGCCAATGTTCCTTCTTTCTCAACCTTAGTAACTAAGATATGTGTTTGCCAGGAAGCTGGGCAACTATAAGATGCAAGGACTTCAATTCCCACAATTCCCCAGCCAGAGTGGAAAACCACTGGCTGGAGAATTGTGGGAATTGAAGTCCAAGCTCTTAAAGGTCCTTAAATTGAACACTGCTTTAGATCACAATTCACTTCAGTAGTTGGATTCCTTATATCAGTGGTGGCGAACCTTTTTTGCCTCAGGTGCCAAATTTAATTCCCCCCCCACCGTGACCCCTTAGCATGCCAAGTGGGAGTTGAGTAATTTACTCACCTGGCTGCCATGTGCATGAACACATGGCTTTCTTGGAGCCTGGGGAGGGTGAAAACGGCCTCCCCCACCCCCTGGAGAACCTCCGGAGGATGGAAATGGCCCATTTTCCGACTTCTGATAGGTCCATTTTTCGCCCTCCCCAGACTCCAGAGACTTTCTAGGAGCCTGGAGAGGGCAAAAAAAAATGACCCAACATGCAAACGGGAACTTTGTGCCATAAGTTCGCCATTATGGTCTTATATGGTGTCATGAAACCTGGAATCCCTTGTCCATGCAGCATTGATTCCTGGCATGGCTAATAATAGATGGATGCAGATGAACACATGCGGTAGTCTTTCACTGACAACAGTTTGCTTAGTGACTATTCAAAGTTACAATGGAATTGAAAACGGTGATATGTCTGAGCCAGAGGTGCTATTCAGCCGGTTTGGGCTGGTTTGCCCAAACCAGTAGTGGAAATCAGGAAAACGTAACCCTAACCCTACCCCGCCTGCCCTGGCTCTATGCTGTCCTATTTAGGCACATTTTTGAGGCCGGGCGCATGCACGGAAGGCACATGTGTGGAAGGGGTATGTATGCCTGTGAAGCGCACATGTGAAGTGGGCATGCACCTGCCTGGTGGAAATGTGAAACCCACTGCTGCTCTGAGTTGAGCTGCTTTTCATGCTTAGGACTGCTGTGACATCCCCATGGTCATGTGATCAAAATTTGGATGCTTGTCAACTGACTCATATTTATATTGGTGTGATGTCCAAGGGGTCATGGGATCCCCTTTTGTGACCTTCTGACAAGCAAAGTCAACGAGGAAGCCAGATTCATTTAATAACCGTGTTACTAACTTAACAGTTCCAGTGATTCACTTAACAACGGTGGCAAGAAAGATCGCAACATGGGGCAAAACTCACTGAACAAATCTCTCACCTGGCGACTTAAACTTTGGGCTCAATTGGGGTCGTAAGTCAAGGACTACCTGTATTTGGGGCATTTCAACCAGCACATTCAATGACCATGCTCCTTAA